>WNYA01001786.1:0-51989 GCA_019512145.1 Engystomops pustulosus | reverse complement strand
TATTCTGACATTGATAAACCATTCATGGTTAGTTGGTTGGTCCCATGGAGTTCCATAAAAACAGAGGAATATGAATTGGAAAATAAAACATGTTTGTGCCCCTCTACTGTTTTATAGTGGCCAGGCCTGGGTACGACAGCTCCCAAGCTTTGATATTTGTTGTGTCCTTGAATGTGTCCGATATCAGAAAGCTTCCAAAATCACCTTGGAAATATTTCCTACTGGTGGAAGGATGTAACTTTCTGATCGAGGTCGGATTGTTGTAGAGTTATATAACCAGTTGTAGGTCCAGCACGTTACAGGGGTGTGGTCGTAATGATGCTTCCCCATGACCGGGGTGTAGTATCGTGTCGTAGTGAACGGACCCCCAGTTACCTGACACTTACCCCCATTCTTCCATCTGTATAAGCTAATATGAAAGTCCGTGGTCTGAAACCAGCCTAATATGAGCAGGGTCAGGTGGACCCAATTCTGCAGACATGACACAAACCTTTTAAGTAGCTCCTAGTAGTTTTGGTGCGTCTATCCCCACCACCCAGTCATTCCACCACCTTAGTGACCCCCGCTTCAAGGTTTTCAGCACATGGAGGACATCAAAGTGCGTGCGATGCAGATCTTCGATATAAGAAGAAGATGTGGAAGCTGAGCAAAGCTGTGAAGCAGCACAGCAGAAATTGTTACGAGGCGTTGAGGTCCGAACCGTAACCTGGTACAGAAGAACCTGAACGAGCTCATTGTGAAGCCCGAGAAGCGCGGAGGATGTTTATAGTGATGGGTTATCATGGGTTGCAGGTAGTGAGGGCCCACATTGATCCGGGGAAGCGTCATAATCACTGATGTTGTTTGTTTGGTCCATTTGTGTTTCTGTTACACATTTGGACCTATGAGGACCTGGGGGGCGCCTGGCTCTGGCTGCGGGGCACAATAGGAGGCACCAATCAGCACTGAGGCCCGATCTCTGGTAGATCAGGTGGAGTTGGTGCTCCACAGAAGTTCTTTTTAAAGGGAACCTGTAGGAGGAATTTTACACCAAAACCACACCACAGGTTGCTTATGTCGTGTTGATTTAGTATGAATATGAGAAAAAGAAATACTTACATACTGCACTTCACTCACCTCGTTGCCTGCATGGTCGGAAGGGAAGCCGCAGTGATGTGCTACTGAGGTGTGTGAGCAGTACCAATGGCTGCAGTGATTGTGCTGGTAGCGTGATGTGCTTGCATGATTGCGCTGCTGTGTGGCGATCGTGCTTGACGTGCACTGCGGTGGTGAATCTGGTAATGATGGTGCTGCATTCGTGGTGAGATGCGATGACCACTGATTGGCTGCTGTGGTGATGTGCTGCACTGATTGGCTGCGGTGGTGATCTGCTGTAATGATTGGCTGCTGTGGTGATGTGCTGCAGTGATTGGCTGCGGTTGGGATGTGGCGGAAGTGATGGGCGCTGTTGGGGTAAGGTACTCTGCTGCAGTGATTGGCTTGCAGTGGTTATAAGCTGTAGTGATTGGCTCGGTGGGAGGGGCATGCAAGTTGATGGCTGTGGTGTGATGTGCTGTAGTGATTGGCTGTGTGGGATGTGCTGCAGTGTTGGCGGTGGGGGTGAGTGCTGAATGATTGGATGCAGTGGTTATAAAGCCGTGTTGTAGTGATTGGCTCCGGTGGTGATGTGCTGCCAGCTGATTGCTGGGTGGTGATGTGCTGTAGTTGAGTTGGCTCTTGTGTTGTGTGAGTGCGCAGTGATTGGATGCGGTGTGATGTGCTGCAGAGTGAAGTGGCCCGCTTGCGGTTGGCGATGTGACTTGTAGTCGATTGGTGCTGTGGTGATGTGCGGCAGAGTGATTGGCTGTGCTGGGGCTCCGGTGGTGATGTGCTGCAGTGATTGGCTGCGGTGGTGATGTGCTGCAGTGATTGGCCCCAGATGGTGCACATTTTGTGCACACTGTAGCGCCTCCTAGTGGTTCTCATTCATAAACACAATAAAAAATTTTTTTTATGGCACTTTGCAGGAAGGGAATAGACAAATAATCAATATTACAAAATTTGCCCAAGTGGTGTCTCAATTTACAAAAAATTCTTCTTTACAGGATGAAATAACTGAGATGAAGAGAAAACTGAAGATCATGAACCACCAGGTGGACCAGCTGAAGGAAGAGATCTCCTCCAAGGAGTCGGCTCTGGTCAAGGTCCATCTGGATCACCAGCGTATGGAGAAGGAGAAGGAGGCGCTGAAGGTTCCTCTCTTATATTTGGATTTTTTTTTGTATTTACAGTAACAGCGCCACCCATATCTACAGGTTGTTTGTGGTATTGCAGCACCCGTGTATTTTATTTAGTTGAGCTGTATTGCACAGGTGTGTTTTTTTCTTGTACTACCTTTTAGAGGGAGGAGCTAAAACAGGGCCCCCTATATTTAGTGGATCCCTTTCAGTTCTGCATAAATTTGCAGGGCGAGCAATCAAGACTAAGTGAAAGGAGATGGGTAGTAAAGCTGGGCTACAGAGGGGGCACCGGACCCCTATCACCCCTGGCCATTACCTGGAATAGCCCTTTAATTGCAGAGAGATTCATTGCAGTGATGACAGATTAGGGATCGATCGGCTGAGTCCAGGGATGATGGATGCGTTCAGGCCGATCTCCCCCTCATCTGTCAGGGCTGTCATACTCGCTGAGGGTCTACAGCGGCCGCTCCCCGGGGTACAAGGTGCTGCCAGCGCTTACATCTCATCTCAGGGATCCTCTGCCATCAGTCTGACACCAACACCGCTGCTGCAGCTCAATTATTTAGTCCGAATCTCTCACTGTGTACATACAGGACATTATTTATCCTGTACTGATCCTGAGTTACATCCTGTATTATACTCCAGAGCTGCACTCACTATTCTGCTCTTAAGGTGAGCAGCAGAGAATATACATGTAAGTGTTTCCTAGCCCTTACTACTTTTCTTGTATTTTTGCAGATCCTGAATGAGAGAGTAACTAAAGAACTAGAACAGTTTCAGATCCGAAACTCCAAACTCCAGCAGGAGACGGAGCAGCACAGCGTCACCAACGAGCAGCTGACCCAGGAAAACCAACAGAAGCAGCTGGAACTGAAGGTAACGTCGCTGCTCGGAGGATTGTGTCCTCTTCTTAGGCTTCAGTGAATATTATTTTTGTGCATTTTTTCTGTTCTGTTTCTGTTCACAATCACCGGGGCTTATAAATACCATTTTAACTGTGTCTCTCTTTTTATTACAGCCATTTTTATATAGGTTACATTCAGTTTTGGCTCCTCGGGGGCGGGGCTACTGTATTTTACAGATAAGAGAAGCTCAGAGGACTTTCAGTGGATATTTTCAGTCTCTCATGTTCTATCTTTTCTTTCTAGTCTAGAGAGGATGAGATCAGCCAAATGCGGCAGGAAATCTCCAAACTTTCCAAAGTGAGAGAATCGATCCAGAGGAAATACCGGCAGATGGAGGAGCAGAAGAATGAGGTGGAGCAACAGAGGGAAACACTGAAGAACCAGATAACCGGACTGGAGAGAGGTAAGGTGTCTGTACTGATCAGAAGTCCACTAAGTAGACCACTTGGTAGAGCGCTCTCCACACCACCGTACCTGGTCTTTCAGAGCAGAAGCTCCGTTACAGTAACATCATGTATAGTGTACATATAACCTGCAGGGAATCTGCATGTGCATAGTGAAGTATAGTAATATGTCTGTATACCCCATAGAGCTGGAGTCTTCAAAAAAACAAGCCGAGCTGGAGAAGAAAGCCGCAGACGAGCTGACAAGAGAGCGGGACAAGCTCAACAAGGTGAGCGCATTACTTAGCAAACTCCGAGAGCGCTCCTCACAGTCATAGAGGTCATAAACCCAATGTCCATATACAGAGTATCCATGTGTGGTCAGCATTGACCACCTCAGACACCTCTGTCCTCCTCCTCCAGACCCCTCTTTCCTCTTCCAGACCCCTCTGTCCTCCTCCTCCAGACCCCTCTGTCCTCCTCCTCCAGACCCCTCTGTCCTCCTCCTCCAGACCCCTCTGTCCTCCTCCTCCTCCAGACCCCTCTGTCCTCCTCCTCCTCCAGACTCCTCGGTCCTCCTCCTCCAGATTGCTCAGTCTTCCTCCAGACCCCTCTGTTCTTCACTCGACCCCTCTGCAGACCCCTCTAGACCCTTGTGTCTCTTTCAGACTCCTCTTTCCCCTCTACACCCACCTGGGTGGACTCCCAATACTAATCAGATTGTCATCCAGGCCACCAACACTGGAGGTTCAGCCAACATTTATCTGATGTGTAACGCCTGCGTTATACCCCGTCTGCCTACAGTATTCCTGCCATTTCCTCCTGGAAGCTTGAATCAAGGGACATGTAGCTTGTTGTTACTTCTACCAGGTGTGACCTTAGTCCAGGAACTAATATTTCAGGAACTATATTTGGATAGAGCGGAAGTAAGATCTCATCTGTGTTAGGACATGTGGGGTGGGAGCAGACATATCATCCATCTCCTCTCCTTCTAGGATCTCCTGAAAGCAGATAGCGCCACCCAGAAGCAGCTGAACCTGGTGAAACTTCATGAACAATCCAAGAAGAACCTGGAGGAGGAGATCATTAACTACAAGGAGGAGGCGCAGAAACAACGCAAGATCATCTACCAGCTGGAGAAGGAGAGGGACCGATACATCAACGAGGCCAGCGAGCTGACGCAGAAGGTGGGACTACTACTCCTGCTGCACCCCAAGCTGGCGGCTTACTCCAAGCTCAGAGATAAGAGGCTGCCGAGTACTAAGTGGAAGCCCTTAAATACATAAAGGAGTGTTACAGCTTATTCTGACATTGATAACCATTCCATGGTTTAGGTTGTCCCATGGAGTCCAAAACAGAGGATATAATTGGAAAAACAGTGCCCCTCTATGTATAGTGGCCAGGCCTGGTTACTGCAGCTCCCAAGCTTTGATATTGATGTCCTTTAATTGTCCTATCAGAAATCTCCAAAATCCCTCTGAATCCTACCTGGGCATGATGTAACTTCTATCAGGTTGTGGTAGATCACCATGTTCCCACAGGTGTAATGATGCTTCCCCTGAACGCTGGGTGTCGTAGTGACCGGACCCCCAGTTACCTGACACTTATCCCCCATTCTTCCATCTTATAAGCTGATATGAAAGTCAGTGGTGCTGAACCCCTTTACTATGGAGCAGGTCAGGGGACCCCATTCTGCAGATCATGACACAACCCCTTTAAAGTAGCTCCGTAGTTTTGGTGCGTCTATCCCCACCCACCCAGATGTAACCCTCTTCATTGTACCCCTCGTCTTCCAGGTTCTTCAGCACATGGAGGACATCAAAGTGCGGGAGATGCAGATCTTCGATTATAAGAAGAAGATTGCCGAAGCTGAGACAAAGCTGAAGCAGCAGCAGAATCTGTACGAGGCCGTGAGGTCCGACCGTAACCTGTACAGCAAGAACCTGATAGAAGCTCAGGTGAGCCCCGAGAAGCGCGAGGATGGTTTATATAGTGATGGTGTATCACTGGGTTGCAGTTAGTGGGGCCCACATTGATCCGGGGAGGTCTCAATCACTGATTTTGTGTTGTGTCCCTTCTGTGTTTCTTTACACATTTGACCTATGAGACCTGGGGGCCCGGGCTCTGCTGCGGGGCACAATAGGAGGCACTGAATCAGCACTGCAGCCCGATCATTGGTAGAATCAGTGGTAGCTTGGTGCTCCACAGAAGTTCTTTAAAGGGAACCTGTCAGGAGGAATTTATACACAAAACCACCCACAGGTCCTTATGGTCTGTTTGATTTGTATGAATATGAGAAAAAGAAATACTTAATACTCACTTCATCCCTCGTTGCCTGCATGGTCCGGTAAGGGAAGCCGCAGTGATGTGCTACTGAGGTGATGTGCTGCAGTCCCAATGTGCTGCAGTGATTGATGCTGGTTGCGTGATGCTGCTTGCATGATTGGCTGACTGTGTGGCGAGGTGCTTGACTGTTGGCCTGCGGTGGTGATCTGCTGTAATGATTGGCTGCTGTGGTGATGTGCTGCACTGATTGGCTGCTGTGGTGATGTGCTGCATTCGAATGCCGTGGCTTGGTTGGTGTTGAGGGATGAGAGATTGTGCCCGTACTCCATTGATGATTGGCTGCAGTGGTGGTTGACTGGCGAAGCGGCGCTGTGTACCAGGCTCTCCTGACGTGTCCGCATGGCCGGCTAGATTGTCCCGAGAAGTACTCCCTCTTCGCTATCCGTCCTTTTTAGACAGTGACATATGTTTCCTCCTTGTGATCATGGGCTGTATGTGTGAATGAACGCTTTCGCATCCTAGGCTCCTTTCCATTCGCAGGCTTTCGTGCGATATTTATTTCGCTGCCCTATTTGCTTGTGCGTTCCACGCTAGTTGTGTTTACACACGCTCTGTGATTGTGTGATGTGGCTCCGGTGGTGACGCTGGCGACAGTGAGTCTGCTGTGCCCGCCCGCGTGATGGTTTGCTTGTTATGTGCATGTGTAGCCTGTTCCGGTTGGCTGATGAGGCCTTTTGAAGTGTATTGGCTGTGGTTCTTCTTCCGCTTGTATGTCGCTTGCATTGCAAACTCTTCGAATTGGGCCTGACCCCTTAAGTGGTTGTTAAGAAGCTGTAGCTGACTTGGCACCATCAAGCGTGTGATCGTGTGCCAGTGATTGGCTGGGTGGTGGAGTTGCAGGTATTGCTTTGATTGAGTCGGTTTGGTGATGTGAGTCAGCTGAGTGGGCTGCGGTGAGTGTGATGTGCTGCAGGATTGGCTGCGGTGGGTGATGGCTGTAGTTGATGGGCTGCTGTTGCGTGATGCCACGCGTCAGTGATGGCGTGCTGGTGAGGTGCATGCAGTGATGGGCTCCGTGGTGATTGCTGCAGTGATTGGTCTGTGGATCGCATGCTGGGTGATGTGATGCAGTTGGATGGCCCCAGGATGGTGACATTTGTGCACATCGTAGCGGCCTCGAGTGGTTCTCATTCATAAACACAATAAAAACTTTTTTAGTGCACATTGCAGAAGAAGGGAATCAGACACAAATCTAATATTACAAAATTTGCCACAGTGGGTGTTCTCAATTTACAAACAAAAGCTTGCTTTACGGATGAAAAAACTGAGATGAAGAGAACTAAGAGATCATGGAACCACAGGTTGGACCATGATGGAAGGAAGAGATGCTCCTCCCAAGGAGCGGCTCTGGTCAAGGTCCATTGGCATCACCAGCGTATGAGAAGGAGCAGGAGGCGCTGAAGGTTCCTCTGTAGATTTTGGATTTTTTTTTTATTTACAGTAACTAGCGCCACCCATATACGTAAGGTTGTTGTGGGTATTGCAGCACCGTGTATTTATTTAAGTGAGCGGTGATTGACAGTTGGGTTCTTGTTCTTGTCACCTACCCTTTAGAGGGAGGAGCCTAAAAAAGGGCCCCCTATATTTAGTTGGATCCTTACAGTTTCTGCAATATCATTTGCAGGGCGACAAATCAGAAGACTAAGTGAAAGGAGGGGGTAGTAAGTGGGCTCAGAGGGGCAGCGGCCCTATCACCTGGCATCTACCCTGGAATAAGCCCTTTAATTGACAGAGAGATTCATTGCAGTGATGACAGATTAGGGATCGATGCGGCTGAGTACACGGGATATGATGGATGGCGTTCAGTCCGATCTCCCCCTCATCCTGTCGGGGCTGTCATACTCGCTGAGGGTACAGCGGCCGCTCAAGGAGGTGAAAAGGTGCTGCAGCGCTTACATCCTCATCCTCAGGGATCCCTGCATCTAGTCTAGACACCCAACACGGCGCTGCAGTCAATTATTTAGTCTCGCAATCTAAGCCGCACATGTAGTGGAGCGCCCACGGGCCGGATCCTGCCACCGTGCTGCGGAGTTCCATCATCCTAGAACAGTGGGGGTACTCGCTCCGCGATACAATCACTGTGTGCGTCGTCATACTCATCGCAGTGCTACATGATAATCTGGTAATCCCACAGGGGAGCGGTGAAAAACCCCTTAAAACCAGAGGACCATAATTTGCTAATGGGTGGAAGTCCACAGCTAAAAACCTGAAGTGTACAACTCACAGAGTAGAGGGCAGTGGGGGGACTGTTCATACTAAATCGGGTTCGGCCAAAGGATTAGGGGGCCCTAGGCTGACAGGCCACTCGTATGACATTGTGGTAGGCCTACAAGGTGAAGTGCATGGTGGAGCCATAGGATTCCATCTAATATACAGTACAGGAGAGCCTCTGGCTCCGCCCCCGTATAGCGCCCCAGTACCTGAAAACCACTGATCAGGGGGATCCAAACACCCACCAGGTTTTTACCCACTAAAATACCCGCATAGGTTGGTATGAATGTCATTTTTTAGAATTCTCTCTTTATGTGAAATCTCACCATATAAAACAATCTCCAGTCAGCATAATATGTTCTGAATGGTATCAAAGACTGCTAGTGGTGTACCGCATCATGTATTGACGCAAGTGCCTATCTTATTCGTATGAGCCGTAAAAGGCTGATGATAGTCTCAAGGTTCAGATCACTCATGTTCCATTGTAAGTGGTGATTTTGAGATCCACGAAGGCCGGGCTAGTACCGAGAGTGGAAGTTTTCATGACCTTCATCATGCCAGATACGCCCGCCCGGCCCTAGCTCTTGCTACTTGCTTAGAGGTTACTTAAGACCTACGAAAAAACGATAGCGATCTTCATATATATCTTATTTAGACCTCCAGTCCTGCTGAAGCGTCATCAGGAATCTACAGAACGTGCAGATACAGAAATGGCAAACGAGGCAATCAAGAGGTGGTGAAGGTCTGTGATCGGCAGCATGACTTATCCAGATATGATCGTTAGACTGCCTGGTAATATCTGGTCTAGTCACATAAGCTAGCTGTCGTTGTGACCCAAGTGATCTCATAATTCTAATGTGACAGCAGCATTCTAGATAACGAACAGCAACTTCTCACGACTATCGGAAACCATCTGTGAAATGTGTGATGTCTGGTCCCCTTCCCTGTTGGGAGTTTTCGTGTTTCTCGTTGACGTTCTAGTACTATATCTCTGGTGCGTATCCATGGCCCATCTGCTGGCGTTGTGCTACTAATCCTTTGGTTGACTTGTCAGCTTGAGAATTTTGTGGAGCTCACGTCAGTAATAATAATGCGGATACGTCCCGATATAATCCACTTAATCGCCCATTAGGTGCCATGTCTATCGATTTCGGAGACACAGAGCAGCGCCCGACACAAAAACGGACAACCAGGACACTTTACAAGCAGTTTGCAACGCCAATGGGGGTATCACCTCCCCCCCCAAAAATCCTGAAAAGTCCCTTTGTGTGATGAGTCCTTATAGCCAGTGCTAAGCTATTTTCTCCAGAAGAGTGAAAACCCGTTCACTAGTGCACTATGGCAACTATTATGTTAAGCAGCACAGCCACATTACAGATATGGGCACATTTACTACCGTGTCCCTACCGCGATCACTGATGGTGCGTTCCCTGACGAGTATGCACAGCTGCCGACGATTCACTTACAGCGTGGGATGATATCTGCATGATGTTTCGCTTCCCCGCGAAGGTCCGAAGAGTTCACCTTTCTTCCTCCCGTGCTTGTATGTAAGTGGCTGGCTTGTACGACACAATTTTAAGTTTAAATCCTGCGGTTTGTCTGGAATGCATTCGGATCGTCCCCTGATTGTCGATGAAAGCGTGATTTTGAAACAATTGAATCGTTTGCCGACAAAAACCCTGTAAAATGCTGGGCCAAACGCGAGGAAATCGTTGGGAAACCCGTCAGAATTGCAGTTCGCAGGACCCTTAGTTATGTGTTACCCCCCCAATGTCGATGGGTTCTTTAACTGGATAGAGTTCATTGCCAGGATAGTCAGTGGACTAGAAGGAGTTGTGATATCTATTGGACAGTCTGACATGTGCGGCCTTCTCATGCCGGGGTACCGGTTATCCCCCACCCGTGTATGATCGCTGTTTTTGATCCACAGGGCCGAGCTGCAGCAAGATGAAGCAGCCAGAGCTCGAGGCCAAAAACAGTCATAGAAAACCAGGGAGCAAAGAGAGAGGGAAAAAACGTGCTGAAGATAATCCGCTGTGAGCTGACGCTGAGCGACTGCGGCAGAAGAGGAGCTGGACCAGGTTACAGTGATCAATCAGCGCCGTAGGGGGCCTGGGGGGTTGTTGGCACTCAACAAAGGGGGGCTACAAAACACACAGAGCACAAGCCATAGGGACTATATGGGTGTTTTTAGAGTACCATGAGCACTATCATGTGTTTTTAGTAAGCAGCAGGACTGTGAAAATTTATGAATATTCAAGGATTGTGGTGTCTTTCGATATACAAGGGGGTTGTGTCCTCACACGCTGTGCGCTTGTTATCCCTGCCAGCCGGGTAAGATTTGTCCCTGGAGGATGTGTAACCCAGCTTTGTTGTATGTTAGCACAGCAGACAGGGACTGTGAAATAGGGATTGTATATTCCAGGGGATTGTACTGGAATCCTGTCCTCACACTGCTCGGTGCCTTGTTCAACATTCAAGCAAAAATTAATTTGCAAGCATGCTTCTGTTTGAATATAAAATCACTTAATACGGAAGTGACACTACCCCCATACAAAATTTTTCTGATCAACGTAGGGCTATGAATTTGCAGCGTGACACCCACCAGTCACTGTCCTCCACTGCTGTGCCTTATCTTTTACAGGTGGACTTTACAAAGTGACTTTGTAAGATCAACCAGAAGGTCAAAAGGTAGTTTAACCCAAATGCTAAGTTTATTCTCATAAGTGGCACAGAAGCACAGCAGAGTGCAGGACACTCCCCAGTGATCGTGGAGAAGCTACAAACCTGGCATATGATTCCATATTAACCGTATTGTGCTAACAAAAACATACACAAAGTCTGATTACATAACTCCCCAGGGATAATACATAACATGGTTGCGAGAGCACAGAGCAAAGCAGTGTTGTGGACTCAACCACCTAGTGCATTTGGAAAAAGAATACAACCATGTAACTTATAAGTTCCAGAATATCACATGTCATGCTGCTAACTAACAAATACACAGCGGGTCTAGGCGACCAATTACACACCTCTCTTAGGACAATACATAACACTGGCTTGCAGTTCTGTAATCTATACCTGCTGACAGGTTCCCTTTAAGAGATTGGTCCAATCTCCTAGAAGGAAATGCATTTAAGATTCATCCTTTCCTTTAATAAAAATATACATGGAAAGGACAAGTGACAGGCCCCGCTCCTTTACGGCTTGGCAGGAGGCGTGAGCAGATGTACAATTTATGAGGAGATTGATTTTTGTACATTGGCCTGGTTAATGTTACATGAGCGGAGAGGTGGGGGGTGGTGATCTCGTTTGGAAAACACTGAATAAGACCTCATGGGCACTAGAGAAACATTGCTGCAAGGAGAACGGGTAAAAGTCAAACAGAAGACAAAAAAAAATTAAGAATGGTTCTGATCCGAACACTCTTGGTAAGAAAGAAGCTGGTCCACCTAATCGGTTGTTTGAATGATGCCTGAATCTAATCTCATAACCAGTTTGGTATCTTTACCCAAATTTTTGGGGTATCAGGGTTAGATACCTACCTGATATTAAGTATCTGCTTGACAAAACTGTTACAGCGCAAGAAGCCACAGCTAAAGGGCATGGCTTACTTAGTAGGGACCAAAGCAAGGTTCTAATTGTTTCATGGAAGCATTGATCAACGGTGGGTCTGGTAATTGCATGGTACACCGCACCCTTTATAATAATCAACTTGAATGCCATTCTGTCAAGGTGATCGGAGGGAGAGTGAGATGGGGCCATGCTAGGCACCCAGCTGGTCCGGAGGGAGAACATGATGAATGGCATTACAACGGAGAAGATCAAGATCCAGCAATCCATCTGAACAAGGGGAGAAAGTCAATACAGCAGAGGAGTGGGAGGACATCGACTCCTCAAACTGGGAGATCAAGAAGCTGAGACGGAGAAAGGGACATACATCAAAGGGCAAGTGAAGATCCAGGTATCCCAAAACGGCCTAAATACTGCCCGGTGTGCAAGAAATTAGATATAAAAAATCCATTAAGGAAACATTATAATACTGCCCCTAGCTACAAGAATATAAACTACAATAATTACTGCCTCCTTATACAAGAATCAAAATATATAATACTACAGTACACTGATAACGACGCCCTATGTAAATATATCTTTACTGCCCCCTACTGTACAAGAACTATAATACTATAATATGCCCTAGAAGACCAAAAAATAAACTACTATATATGCCCCTACTAGATGAACGTTAATATGTCCAAGGACTAATAAACTACTATAAACTGCCCCTATGTGAAAGAATATAACTACTATAATACTGCCCCGGATGATGTACAAGAATATAACTACTCATAATCCGTGCCCCTATCTACAGAATATAACTACTTAATACTGCGCCCTCGAGGTACAAGAATATAACTACTATAATACTGCCCCTTGTAACAAGAATATACACTTACTATAATACCTGCCCCCTCTAGTGTACAAGAATAAACTACATTATAAGCCTATCAGTATAACCTATATCGCCACTATGTACAAGAAATAATACTATAATACTGTAAGCCACATGTACAGGAATATACTACTAGACTAGCCCCTATGTAAAGAATGATGAACTCACCTATTAATACTGCCCCTAGTACAAGAAAGTTAACTATCTATAATAAGGCCCCCTATGTACAAAAATATAACTACTACATCAAACTGATCCCCCCTATGCGTACATGAATAAATACTATAATTACTGGTTCCCATGTAAAAGAATTACATACTATAAATACTGCCCCTTGTACATGAACAATACTATAAGGTCCCTATTCGAATATTAATACTAGATATCCCTTAGGTACAAGATATCTACTATATAGCCCTATGACAATCTACTAATAATACTGCCCCCTATGTACAGGAATATAACTACTATAATACTGCCCCCTATGGACAAAGAATATAACTTACATACATACGCCCCCTATGTACAGGTAAACAATAGTGCCTATGACAGAATTAACATATAATATGGCCCCTATGTACAAGAAGACTTACTATAAACCTTGTACGACTAACATAATACTGACCCTCTATGTACAAGAATATAAATACTATAATGCCCCCTATGTACAAAATAAACCTACATAATAACTGCCCTATGTACCAAGAATATAACTACTAGTTATACTGCCATCCTATGTACAGAATATAACTATATAATGTGCCCCCTCGGTACAAGCTATAAACTACTATAATACTGTCCCATGTACAAGAACTATAACTACTCTAAATACTCCCCTGATGTACAAGTTAACTAATAGATGCTTAGGACAGATACTATAATACTACTATGTACAGGGAATGATAACCATAATATGCCCCCTATGTACAAGAAAAGACTATTATACTGGCCACTATAGAAATAACTGACTATATACGCAATATATACACAATATACGCACCCTGTACGATATACAATAGCTACTGCCCCCTAGGTACAAAGAAAGAACTACTATAATACATGCCCCCTAGTGACAGGAATATAACTACTATAATACGCCCCCTATGTACAAGAAAAACTACTAAATATGGCCCCTATGTGGCAAGAATTAACTACTATAATATGCCCCTATTGTACAGAGATAGAACTACTATAATACTGCCCCCTAGCTTACAAAAAATATAACTTAACTTAATATGCCCCATATGTACAAAATATAACTACTATAAACTGCCTCCTATTGTACAAGGAATATAACTACTATAATCTACTTGTCCCTAGTACAAGATAAAACTACTATAATACTGCCCCATGTACAAGAGAATATACTATAATACGGCCCCCTATGTACAGGGAATATAACTAACTATAATACTCCCATGTACAGGATATAAAACTACTATAATACTGCCCCCTATGTACAAGGTTATACACTAAAATGCCCCCTATGTACAAGAACTAAACTACTAAATACTGCCCCAGTAACAGGAATAAATGCCTACGCCGATAGTACAAAGATAGCTACTAAACTCCCTATGTACAAAAATATAACTACTAGTAATACTGCCATCCGATGTACAAGAATATACTAGCTATAATAGCTGCCTCCTTAGGTACAAGAATCTAACTACTATAATCACCTGCCACCCTATGTCAACCCCAAAGCACCCATATAACTACTTTATTAATACTTCCCTACCGTAAAGAATATAAAACTAATATGACTGCCCCTATGTACAGAATTCAGATAAACTACATTAATACTTGCCCCTGTCACAGGGAATATAACTACTAGTAATCCTGCCCCCTATGTTACAAGATATAACTAACTATAATCATGTCCCCCTATGTACAAGGATATAACTACTAGTATACGCGCCTATGTACAAGAATGAATAGAAACTATAATAATGTCCTATGTACAAGAATATAACTACATACATAGTGGCCCACTATGTACAAGAATATAAACTACTATAAATACTGCCCCCTATTGTACAAAGATATACTACTATTTTTAAATATGCCCCCCTATTACAAGAATATAACTACTATAATACTGCCCAATATGTACAAGCAGATATAATCTATAATACTGCCCCTATGTACAGAATTAACATATAATACTGCCCCATCTATGTACAAGAATGTACCTACTAAATTAAGCCCCCTATGTACAAGATATATAACTACTATTAGAACTGCTCCCCTATGACAAGCATATAGTACTATAATACTGTCCCCTATGTACAAGAATATAAATACTATAATACCCCCTATGTACAAGAATATATTACTCAAACCTAGTAGAATACTATTATTCCGCTACTATGTACAAGAATATGGAACTTACTGATAATATGCTCACCTATGTACAGGAAGATAGAAACTACTATAAACTGCCCCACTATTGTACAAGAATATAACTACTCTAATACTGCCCCTATGTAACAGCATATAACTACTATAACTGGCTGCCCCATGTACAAGGAATATAACTAATCTATAATACCCCCCTTGCCCCCTATGTACAAGATATAACTACTATAATACGCCGTTGCATGTATTACGCTTAATATGTTACAAGAATAGAACTACTATAATACTGCCCCCAATATGTACAAGAATATAACTACTATAATACTGCCCCTGATGTACAGGAATATAACTACTATAATACTGCCCCTATGTACAAGACATAACTCCTATATAGCACCCCCCTATGTACAGAATAAAGCATATGAAACCTAGTACGGTATACTACTAATAATCGGCACCTATGTGACAATAGAACGACTAAATACTCACATACGGTACTAATACTGCCCCATGTACAAGAAATAAACTACTAAATAATCTCCACCTATGTACAGAGAATATAACTACTATAATACTGGCCCCTATGTAACAGAATTAAACTACTTCTCATAATGATGCCCATATGTACAAGATAACTATATATATATCCCTTAAAATACGTATAATACTGCCCCTAGTACAAGAATATAACTACTTATACGCCCCACCTTAGTACAAGAATATAACTACATAAATACTAGCCCCCATGTACAAGAATAGATCTACTATAATTATGCCCACTAGTACAAGAATATAACTCATAACTTAAATGTCCCCCATGACAGAATATACTTATAGCCTACCAGATATACTCTGAATTACTGCACCGTCGACAGTTACTTATCAAACTCATACGAGTAACGACTATAATAGCTGCCCCCGACAATGCATACTCCATGTACAAGATATAACTACTATAATACTGCCACCCTATGTACAAAGAATATATATGTACTATAATAACTCCACCCTATGACAAGAATATAACCAATTACGCCCTGTAGAATTAACTATAACTGCCCCTATGTAAAGAATATCATACTATAAACACTGCCCCTATGGATAATGGAGTGTTTCTATAAACAGTGCAGGTTAAGTTGTGAAGTGCTGATGGTTCGTTAGTGTGTGGTCTGTATTTCTGTACCGTCCTTAGTGGGATGTTTGTGCCTACGACTTATACGGTTACATTGTTAGCTGGGTGATAATTGACAACTGGTGAGAAGTTTTAGACGTTGTCGGGGAGTGGCTAACTGCTCCGTCCTAATATTCATCAGGGATATGGCAGCTTTGATTTGCAGGATGTATCTTATGGTAGGCGGATAATTGCTACCCCTCCCCCTACGCGGTATTATAATTCTGCTCCTCACCTGCAGGACCTTGTTCTGGATGACTTACTGGCAGCTTTTTAAAGCCAATAAGCAGAACAAATCATTTTGCGCAAGCAGAGATTTGATACGCACCTGCCCTCCTCACCATATATCAGTCTGACAGACTGAGGTTTGGCAGCCTATATTTAGCATCGGGCAGGTCTGCATGGCTGTTATTCATAGAGTAAATTCACACACCATGACTGAGGGCTAGCTACTTCTATACAGCTTGAAAGGGACAGTGCTGGGCAGCTCAGGGACAGGTACATAGAGAGAAAATACAGGAGACACGCAGGAAAGGGCTCCGCCCCCAGTGCAAAGACAAGCTAAGATTGCATAACATAAAAGGATAATTACAACACCTGTCTTCAGAGCTGGTAATTGTATGGTGGAGGGTTGGAATTATTAAATGCTTAAATTGATGTATCCTCATAATGATAGTTCGGTCCCCTCCTCTATTTCCATTTCCTAATTAACCAATAAAATGTGACTGGTATCAGGCGGGAGGTGCTCACACAGCAGATAGGAGTGATGCTAGAGAGGCCGCGGTCGCCAGGACGAGCGCTGGAGGAGGTAGTGGCAGAACCCCAATGAATGTACACAGGTGGCGGAAGCATGGGCTGGGTAGGTGAACGTCATGTGGAGGGGCGAGCCTCTATCACAGTTATCCTAGGGGTGACACCGACCAAATGGGTCGTCACTCTCATAGGAGCTGTGACTTCCTGGGGGATCTGACAGACCCATTGCGTCCCCTTGTTATCAGGCCAAGTTGACCCCAGCACCTACGAGAGTGATCCAGAACGATCCACACACTTAAGAAGCGCATCATCAGCAAAAACGAGGGAAGAGGAAGTGTTGAGAAGGGCGGCTGATGCAGGTGAGCGCCCTAGCGTATCAATGTATACCACAAACTAGATAGCGGCAATCATTATGTAGGGGAAACAGGTTAGAGACTAAATCATTATTTACAATGTTATTATAACTCATTACATACACCAGCATATGTATACCAGACATCAGTGTACATAGCCCCTCCATGTATACCGCCATACTTACATAACCCCTAATGGTCTACCGCATCATTACATACCCCCTCAGTGTATTACCAGACTCATTACATACCCCCTCATGTATACCGCAGCATTCATTACATACCCCTATTAGTATACCGCCATCATTAAATACCCCCTCATTGGTATACCGCATCTTAAATACCCCCTCGAGTATACAGCATCATCTACATACCCCCTCATTGTATATACCGGGCACATTACATACCCCTCATTGTAACAGGCATCATCACATACCCCCTCATTGTATACCACAATCATTACATACCCCCTCATTGTATACCGCATCATTACATTACCCCCTAATCATTGTCATAACGTAGCATATGACATACCCTCATTGTATACCACTCATTACATACCCCTCATTGTATACCCCATCATGACCGACCCCCTCCTTGTATACAGATCATCACATACCCCCTCAGGGATACCACCATCATTACATACCCCCTCATTGTTATACCGCATCAGTAACCACTACCCCCTCAAGCTATAACCAAATCATTACATACCCCTAATGGATACCCCATCGAATACCCCCTCAGTGTATAACAGCATCATCACATACCCCCTCATTAGTATACCAATCAGGACATGTACCCCGTCATTGTTATACAGCATATTACATACCCCTTCATGTGTATACAGCTACATCACATACCCCCTCATTGAAGTATACCGCATTCATAACAACCCCCTCATAGTATACAGCATCAACATACCCCTCGTGGATACCGACATCAATTACATACCAACGTTCATGTATACGCCCCTCCATCCATACACCTCATTGTCTACGGCATGTCATTACAACCCCCTCATTGTATTAACCCATCATACATACCCCCTCATGTGCTATACCAACCATCATTACCATAACCTCCCTGCCATTGTATACAGATCATTACATACCCCCTCATTGTATACGAGCGAATAATTACAACCCTGCACATTGTATACCGCATCCATTACCTACCGCCTAGTGTATTCCAAATCATTACCTACCCCCTCCTTGTATACAGCATACATGCACATTAACCTTCTCATTTGTATACAACATCATTACGTACCCCTCATGTAGACCGAATCAGTTACATACCCCTCATTGTATGACCACATCATTACATGACACCCCCTCATTTATTACCCCATCAGTAAATTACCCCCTCATTGTATACAGCATCAATTCAACATACCCCTCATTGTATACCACATCATACATTACCCCCTCCTCATTGATACCGCATCGATTACATACCCCTCATTGATTATACCCACAGCATTACATACCCCATCATTGTAGACCGAATCATTAGCTTGCCCCCACCCATTGTAAGACAGCATCATCACATACCCCTAAATTGTAGATCCGATAACATTATCATACCCTCTCTATAGTTTTTTTTTTTGTTAGAGCGCCTCATAAATACACCCTGATTGTAGACCGCATCATTACAACCCCGCTCATGTGATACAAGGTCATCATTACATACCCCCTCATTGTATACCGCATCCCAATTCATACCCCCTCATTGATGACAGCATCACAACATACCCCGTATTGTATTACCGAATCATCACATACCCCCTCATCAGTATACCGCATCATGACATACCCCTCATGTATACCGCATAATTACATACACCTCATGTATACCGCATCCATAATACCCCCTCATTGATACCCATCAAGACATACCTCGTCATAGGTACCGAAATCATAATACATCCCTCCATTGAATACCGCATAATATCATACCCCATAATTGGTTATACAGCATCATTACATACCCCCTCCATGTGTATACACGCACTAAGTACATACCCCACCTCATTGTATACGCATCATTACATACCCCATCATTGTATACCAACATATCATTTACATTACCCTCCTAATATGTATAGCCGCCATCACATTATAAAATACCCCATCATTGTATACAGATCATTACAGACCCCCTCATGTATTAACGCATCAAAAACCCGTCATGTATACAACATATACATTACCCCTCAGATTACATACCGCATTCATTACATACCTCCCATATTGAACGCATCCATTACATCTACCCCCTCAGGTATACAGCATAATACCATCCCCCTCATTGTATACCGCCCCTCATTATACTACCCCCGTCATTGTATACCACGTATCATACATACCCCGCATTGCAACCGCATCATTACATACCCCATCCTGTAATAACGCATCCATTACATACCCTCCTCGATCGGTAGACCAAATCATTACATTACCCCGTCAATGCTTATACCACATCATTAACATACCCCCTCATTGTTATAACAGCTAATTACATACACCCGCTAGTGTATACCGCATTAATTACATAACCCATTGTATACGCATATTACATACCCCCATATTGAACCACATAATTTCCAACCCCATCATTTGTATACAGCTATCGGATTACATACTCCCCTAATTGTATACAGCATCATTACAACCCCCTCATGTATACAGCATCATTAATACCACCCATAATTGTATACCCAGCATTCATTACCCTACCCCTCATTGATACAGCACTCTATTACAATACCCCCTCATTGTTATACCGCTCAATTGACCTTACCCCATAAACTAGCCACAACCCTAGTAAAACACACACATCAATTACAGCACTACCCTATTGTTAGTACCAACATCATTACCAAAATTACTACCGTCACTTGTTATACCCGCATCATTACATTACCAGTGTCATTGTATACCGCAATTCATTACATACGCCCCTCATGAGTATACCACATATGACATACCCCAATCTTGTATACCACATATATACATAACCCATCATGGTATACAGCCTCATTATCATACCCCCTCATGGTATACAGCATGATAATACCCCTCAATTGTATACAGCATCATACATACCCCTCAGTGTAATTACCACAATCATACATCCCCCCTCATTGTATAGCATCAGACATCCCCCTCATGTGTATTTACCGAATAGTACATACCCCTCATTGTATACCAAATCATTAATACCACTCATTGTAATACCACCTCAGTGAAATACCCCCTATTGTATACCGCATATGACATTACCCCCTCATTTGTATACCGCATCAGATCATACCCTCCAGTGATACCGCCATTCATTACATACCCCCTCAGTGGATACAACATCAATTAAATACCCCATTCATTGTAATACAGAATCATTACATACCCACTCATGTATACCGCATATTAACCTTACCCCCTCATTGTTACCGTCATTCTTAAATACCCCCTCATTGTATACCGCATCATTACATACCCCGTCATTGTATACCGCATTCATTCACATACCCCCTCATAGTATACCGCATCATTACATACCCCCTCATTGTATACAGCATCATTACATACCCCCTCATTGTATACAGCATCATTACATACCCCCTCATTGTATACCGCATCAGTAATACCCCTCTTGTCTACAGCATCATTACATACCCCTCATTGATACGCTCATTACATACCCCCTCATTGTATACGCATCAGTACATACCCCCTTCATGTATACCGCATCATACATACCCCCTCATTGTATACCACATCATTAAATACCCCTCAATTGTATACCGCATCATTACATTACCCCCTCATTGTCATACAGCATCAGTAATACCCCCTAGTGCTATACCACATCATTACAACCCCCTCATTGTATACGAATCATACATACCCCCTCATTGTATACAGCATCGTTCATACCCCATCTCATGATACCGCATCATTTACATAACCCGTCAAGTATACCAACATAATTACCATTACCCCCTCACTATACCGCATCAATTACTACCCTCATTGTATACCGCAATATACATACCCCCTCATTTTATACCACATCATTAAATACCCCTCATTGTTACACAGATCATTACATACCCCCGCATTTGTATACCGCATATTAATAACCCCCTCATTGTAACCGCATCATTACATACCCCTCATTGTATAAAGCATCATCAGTCATAACCCGTTCATTGTTATACCACATCATTACTTACCCCTCACATTATACCGCCATCAGTTACATACACCCTCATTGTATCAGCATCATACATCCCATCATGTATACCGCATCATTTAATAACCCCAGCATTGTATACAGCATCATTACATACCCCCATGGTATACAGCATAATTACATACCCCCTATTGTATAACGCATCATCCATACCCCCGCATTGTTACCGCCCATCATTACATACACCCTCAGTGTAGTACCCACATAATTAACTATACCCCGTCATTGTATACGCCATCATTAATACCCCCTCATTGTATAACCGCTCATTAATCCCCTCATTGTATACCACATCATTACATACCCGTCCATTGTATCCCGCATCAGTTACATACCCCTCTCATTGTATTCCGCATCATTACATACCATCAGTGTATACCACATCATTAATACCCCGTCATTGTATACCGCATCATTCATACCCCCTCATTGTAGACCGCATAATTACATACCCCTCATTGTATGACCGCATCATTACATAACCCCGATCTGTCTACCGCATCCATTACATACCCCTCATCGTATTATACCGCATCATTACATACCCCTCATGTATACCGCATCATTACATACCCCCTTAAGGTAACGACACATCATTTTAAAAAACCCCCCTCATTGATTAGATAACCGCATCATTTACATACCCCTCATTGGATACCGCCGCACCACGCATCTTCATTACATACCCCCTCATGAGTAACGCATATACTTAGCCACCCTCATTGTATACCGCCACACCGTACATACCCCCCAGTGTATACGCATAATTAACTACCCCTCATGGTATACCGATCATAATACCCTCATTGTATACCGCAGTCGATTACATACCTCCCTCATTTGATGCCGCATCAGACAACTCCCTATTAGTATACGCACATCATAGACATACCCACGCATCATTGTATACCGATCATTACATACCCCTCCAATTGTATACAGCATCATTACATACCCCCTAATGTATACAGCATAATACATACCCCCGCATTGTATACCGCCATCATTACATACCCCCGCATTGATACCGCATTCAATGTTGACATAACCCCCTCATGTATCTACCCCGCCTCATTACTACCCCCTCATGTATACCGATCATTACATACCCCCTCAGTGATTTACCGCATACAGTCAACCCCCTCATTGTAAACCGCATTCATTACATGTCCCGCTCATTGGATACGGCATCAATTACATACCCCCCTCATGGTATACCACATTAAATTAATACCCACTCATAGTATACCGTCATCATGACATATACCCCCTCATGTATACCGGCATCAGTAATACCCCCGTCATTTGTATACCGCATCATTACATACCCCGTCATCGATACCGCCACATCATACATACCCCGTCATTGTATACCATCATACTTACCCCGTCAGGATACCAAGCATCAACCTTACCCACTCATAGTATACCGCATCATTACATACACCTGAGTGTTATACGCATCATTCATAGACCACCTCATGGTATACCGCATCATTACATAACATCCCTCCTTGTTATACAGATCAATGTAAATACCCCCTCGTGCACATGTTCAATTACCGCATCATTACTACACCCCTCATTGTATACCGCGGATCATTACCATACCCCTCATTGTATACCGCATCAGTAATACCCCGTCATGATACAGCATCAATTACAATACCAACCTCATTGTATAGCGCATCATTACAATACCCCACTCATTGTTACCGCCACCATTACATACCCCCTCATTGTATACCGCCAATCATTACAATACCCGCCCCTCATTGATATACCACATCATTACTACCCCTCTGCATTTGTATACCGCATTCATACATACCCCTCATTGTATACCGCATTCATTACATACCCCACCTTGTATACGCTCATTAAATACCCCCTCATTGATACCGCATCATTACATACCCCTCATTGATACCGCATCATTTACATACCCCCTAATTGTATACCGCATTCATTACATACAACCCTAATTGTTATACCGCATCATAAATACCCCCTATTGTTATACCGCAATGTGATTGTCGGACTACCCCATCATTTGTTATACAGCATATTACATACCCCTCATTGGATACTACAGCCATCATTACCATACTCCGTCATTGTTATACCGGACATCATTACATACCCCTCATTGTATGACCGCATTATTACATACCCCTCATAGTATACCACATCATACATTACCCCCTCATGTATACCGCATCATTACATACCCCGTCATGGTATACTATTACGACTGCCGCCATTATATAACAAGCATAGTATACCAGGTGATTGTATACCGTGCAACCTTACATAAAAGCCTCAGTGGTGATGTGCTGCAGTGATTGGCTGCTGTGGTAATATGCTGCAGTGATTGGCTGCAGTGGTTATAAGCTGTAGTGATTGGCTCCGGTGGTGATGTGCTGCAGTGATTGGCTCCGGTGGTGATGTGATGCAGTGATTGGCCCCAGATGGTGCACATTTTGTGCACACTGTAGCGCCTCCTAGTGGTTCTCATTCATCAACACAATAAAAAAATTTTTTTATGGCACTTTGCAGGAAGGGAATAGACAAATAATCAATATTAAAAAATTTGCCCAAGTGGTGTCTCAATTTACAAAAAAATTCTTCTTTACAGGATGAAATAACTGAGATGAAGAGAAAACTGAAGATCATGAACCACCAGGTGGACCAGCTGAAGGAAGAGATCTCCTCCAAGGAGTCGGCTCTGGTCAAGGTCCATCTGGATCACCAGCGTATGGAGAAGGAGAAGGAGGCGCTGAAGGTTCCTCTTTTATATTTAGAATTTTTTTTTGTATTTACAGTAACAGCGCCACCCATATCTACAGGTTGTTTGTGGTATTGCAGCACCCGTGTATTTTCTTTAGTTGAGCTGTATTGCACAGGTGTGTTTTTTTCTTGTACTACCTTTTAGAGGGAAGAGCTAAAACAGGGCCCCCTATATTTAGTGGATCCCTTTCAGTTCTGCATAAATTTGCAGGGCGAGCAATCAAGACTAAGTGAAAGGAGAAGGGTAGTAAAGCTGGGCTACAGAGGGGGCACTAGACCCCTATCACCCCTGGCCATTACCTGGAATAGTCCTTTAATTGCAGAGAGATTCATTGCAGTGATGACAGATTAGGGATCGATCGGCTGAGTCCAGGGATGATGGATGCGTTCAGGCCGATCTCCCCCTCATCTGTCAGGGCTGTCATACTCGCTGAGGGTCTACAGCGGCCGCTCCCCGGGGTACAAGGTGCTGCCAGCCCTTACATCTCATCTCAGGGATCCTCTGCCATCAGCCTGACACCAACACCGCTGCTGCAGCTCAATTATTTAGTCCGAATCTCAGCAGCACATTAGTGAGCGCCCCGGGCGGTCCTGCCACCTGTGCTGCGGAGTATCCATCATCCTAGAAAGTGGGGTACTCGCTCCCGGATACACATCACTGTGTGCGTCTTCATACTCATCGCAGTGCTACATGATAATCTGGTAATCCCACAGGTAGCGGTATACAAACCCCTTACAAACAATAGAGGATCCCATAATTTGCTATGGGTGTAGATGTCCAAGCTAAAACCTGAAGTGTACAACTCAAGAGTAGAGGGCAGTGGGGGGCTGTTCATACAAATCGGGGTGCAAAAGGTAGGGGGCCCTGCTGACCAGGCCACTTCTGACTTGTGGTAGGCTACAGGTGAAGTGCATGGTGGAGCCATAGGATTCCATCTGATATACAATACACTGAGCCTCTGGCTCCGCCCCCTGTATAGCTCCCAGTACCTGAAACCACCTGGATCAGCGGGGATCCAACACCCACCAGGTTTTACCCCACTAAACTACCCGCTCAGGTTGGGTATGAAATGTCATTTTTAGAATTCTCTCTTTTATGTGAAATCTCACCTATAAAAAAATCTCCTCCAAAGTCAGGCAAATATGACTCTTTTCGCCTCGTTTTCACATGAGATGAGTCAAGTTTAGTGGTTGCAGGGGTAGTGTCATTTCAGAGACCCCTATCTTTTGTTCTATAGCACCTAGAAACATGCTGCCAATATATCAATCTCATCTTTCAGTTCCATTGAAGCGTATGGTTCTGTGAGATACAGAACTGGACATACAGGCAGTTCAAGAGAGGTGGGAACCGGATCTTTATCTGCAGCTTACATTTCCAGATATGTCTTCAGCTGCCTGAATCTCTGGCTCTGTAGCTCACAAAGCCATAGGCATGTTGTGACCGAAAAGATGAGATCCATATCTTTAATATTACACCAGCAGCATGTTTCTAGGAACTACAGAACAGAAAATACTGGATATACACTACCCCTGCAACCACTCATGTGAAAATGTGATGAGATGAGTCATATTTTCCTGACTTTGGGGAGATTTTGGTGCAGTCTGTTCTATACCAAGTTCATGTGCAGGGTACGGCAGATTAATCAAACCCGGGGCCCCTGCCTGGGCGTGTGCACTATATTTTTGGTGCACTTTGTTCATGCTGCAGAATTGTGGCTCACGTCAGTAATAAATTTGGGATACGGTCCGAATAATCACTAATACGCCCCTTTAGGTGCACATTTCATCTGTCTTGTCGGACACAGAGCAGCCGCGACACAAAAACTGACACAGACACTTTACAAGCAGTTTGCACGCCAAGGTGTCACCCTCCCCTCCCCCCCAAAATCCTTGAAAAGTCCCTTTAGGTGTAGAGTCTTATAGTCCAGTGCTATATGCTATATTTCTCTCCAGAAGAGTGAAACC
Source organism: Engystomops pustulosus (assembly GCA_019512145.1). Taxonomy (NCBI): domain Eukaryota; kingdom Metazoa; phylum Chordata; class Amphibia; order Anura; family Leptodactylidae; genus Engystomops; species Engystomops pustulosus. The sequence goes on along the minus strand of WNYA01001786.1, from coordinate 25,822 downwards.
CGTCTCACTAGTGCCACCTATTGGCAACTATTCTGTAAGTCAGCACAGCCACATTACAGACTATGGGGCACATTTACTTACCTGTCCCTACGCGATCCCTGAGGTGCGTTCCCTGACGAGTATGCACAGCTGCCGCGATTCACTTACAGCGTGCGCCTGATATCCTGCATGTGTCGCTTCCCCGCTGAGGTCCGACAGAGTTCACCTTCTTCCTCCCGGTGTATGTAAGTGCTTGGCTTGCGACACAATTTTAAAGTTAAATCCTGCGGTTTGTCTGAATCCTTCGGATCGTCCCCTGATTTGTGTCGCATGAAAGCGTGATTTTGAAACAATCTGATCGCTTGCGACAAAAACCCCTGTTAAATGCTGGGCAAAGCGGAAATCGTTGGGAAACCCGTCAGGAATGCAGTTCGCGGACCCTTAGTATATGTGTCCCAATGTCGAGGTTCTTTAATGGATAGAGTTCATTTGCAGATAGTCAGTGACTAGAAGGATTGTGATCATCTCATGGACAGCTCTGACATGTGGCGGCATCTCATTGCCGGGGTCCGGTGTTATCCCCCCCCCAATGTATGATCCGCTTGTCTTTTGTATCACAGGCCGAGCTGCAGAAGATGAAGCAGCAGAGCCTCGAGGCCAAACAGTTCATAGAAAACCAGGAGGCAGAAGAGAGGAAACTGCTGAAGATAATCGCCGATGCTGACGCTGAGCGACTGCGGCAGAAGAAGGAGCTGGACCAGGTACGGTTATCAATCAGCAGCCGTAGGGGCGTCTGGGGGGTTGTTGGCCTCAACAGGGCTACAAAACACACAGAGCAACAAGTCCATAGGGACTTATGGGTGTTTTAGAGTCCCATGAGCACTATCATGGTTTTTTAGTAGCAGCAGGACTGTGAAAAAGGTATGAATATTCCAGGATTGTGGTTTCTTCAGATATACAGGGGTTGTGTCCTCACACTGCTGTGCGCTGTTCTCTCTGCAGCCGGGTTAAGGATTGTCCCTGGAGGGATGTGTAATCAGACCTTTGTGTATGTTAGCAGCAGCAGGACTGTGAAATAGGGATTTATATTCCAGGATTGTACTGGAATCCTGTCCTCACACTGCTGTGCTCTTTGTTCAACATTCAACAAAATTACATTTGCAGCATGCTTCTGTTTGAATATAAAAGTCACTTAATACGGAGGTGATCACTACCCCCCAAAAATATTTTTCTGCTCAATGTAGGTCTATGAATTCTGCAGCTGTGAACCCCCAGTCACTGTCCTCACACTGCTGTGCCCTTATCTTTTACAGTGTGACTTTACAAAGTGACTTTTGTAGGACTCAACCAGAAGCGTCCAGTAGGTTTAACCCAATGCAGTTTATTCTATAGTGCACAGAGCACAGCAGAGTGAGGACACTCCCCCAGTGCACTTGGAGAAGCTACAAACCTGGCATATGATTCCATATTTCACAGTCTTGCTGCTACCAACAACATACACAAAGGTCTGATTACATAACTCCCCAGGGATAATACATAACACTGGTTGCAGAGAGCACAGAGCAAAGCAGTGTGAGGACTCACCACCAGTGCATTTGGAGAAAATACAACCCTGTAATATAAATCCATATATCACAGTCCTGCTGCTACTAACAACATACACAGCGGTCTAGGGACAATTACACACCTCTCTAGGGACAATACATAACACTGGCTGCAGTCTGTAAGGTCATACCTGCTGACAGGTTCCCTTTAAGAGATCTGGTCCAATCTCCTAGAAAGGAAATGCATTTTCAGATTCATTCCCTTTCCTTTATATAAAATACATGGAAAAGGAAAGTGCAGGCCCCGCTCCTCTTACGGCTTGGCAGGAGGCTGAGCAGATGTACATTTCTGAGGAGATTGATTTTTCGTACATTGCCTGGTAAATGTTACATGAGCGGAGAGTCGGGTGGGTTGGTGATCTCTGTTTGGAAACACTTGACTTAAGACCTCAGGGCACATAGAGAAACATTGCTGCACGGGAAAGGGTTAAAAGTCAAACAAAGAAAAAAAAAATTAAGAATGGTTCTGATCCAACACCTTGGTAGAAAGCACCTGGTTCCACCTAATCGGTTGATGATGCCCTGAATCTAATCTCATAACCAGTTGGTATCTTTTACCCTCACTTTTTGGGGTATAGGGTTGATACTTACCATGATAGTATCTGCTTGACACAACTGTTACAGCGCAGAGCCACAGCTAAAGGCAGCTCTTACTTTAGAGGACCACAAGCAAGGATTCTAATTGCTTTCAATGGAAGCATTGATCAAGGGGGTTCTGGCTAATTGCCATGTAACACCGCCCCTTTAATAATATCAACTTGAATGCCTCTGTGCACAGGTGATCGGAGAGAGGGACATGCTAGGCACCCAGCTGGTCCGGAGGAATGATGAATTGGCCTTACTATACGAGAAGATCAAGATCCAGCAATCCATCCTGAACAAGGGAGAAAGTCAATACAAGCAGAGAGTGGAGGACATCCGACTCCTCAAACTGGAGATCAAGAAGCTGAGACGGGAAAAGGGAATACTATCCAAAACGGTGGCCAATGTGGAAGATCTCAGGTATAAAAACTGCTATAATACTGCCCCCTGTGTACAAGAATATAACTACTATAATACTGCCTCCTATATACAAGAATATAACTACTATAATACTGCCCCCTATGTACAAGAATATAACTACTATAATACTGCCCTGCGTGTACAAGATATAAACTACTATAATACTGCCCCTATGTACAAGGATAACTAGTATAATACTGCTCCCTATGTACAAATAATAACTACTATAATACTGCCCCCTATGTACAGAATATAACTACTATAATACGATCCCCTATGTACAAGAATAAACACTATATACTGCCCCATATGAAAGATATAAACTACTATAATACTACTGCCCCTGTACATGAATAAACTACTATAATACTGGCCCCTATGTACAAGAATATAACTACTAACTACTGCCCCTATGTACAAGAATATAACTAGCTATAATACTGCCCCTATGTACAAGAATATAACTACTATAATACTGTAGCACTATGTACAAGAATATAACTACTATAATACTGTAGCCACTATGTACAAGAATATAACTACTATATACTGCCCCCATGTACAGAATATAACTACTATAATACTGCCCCTATGTACAAGATATAAACTACTATAATACTGCCCCCTATGTAAACAAGATATAACTACTATAATACTGCCCCCTATGTACATGAAATAAACTACTATAATCTGTTCCCTATGTAAAAGAATAACATACTATAATACTGCCCCTATTTACATGAATACAACTACTATAATACTGTCCCCTATGTACAAGAATATATACTACTATAATATGCCCCCTATGTACAAGAAAAAATACTATAATACTGCCCCCTATGTCAGGAATATAACTACTATAAACTGCCCCCTTGACAAGAATAGAACACAATACTGCCCCTATGTACAGGAATATAAACTATAAGCTGCCCCTATGTACAAGAATATAACATACTATAATACGCCCCTATGTGACAAGAAATATAACTACTAATACTGCCCTCATGTACAAGAATATAAACTTATAATACTGCCCCCTATGTACAAAAATATAACTACTAAAACTACTCCCTATGTTACTGAATAATAACTAACTATAATACTTACTGCCTCCTATGTACAAGAATATACTACTATAATGCTGTGCCCCCTATGTACGAGAATATAATACTATAATACTGTCCTATGTACAAGAATATAACTACTATAATACTGCCCCTATGTACAAGAATATAATACTATACATATAATACTGCCCCTATGTACAGGAATATAACACTATACATACTCACCCTAGTACAAGATAAACACTATATCACGCCCCTTATGTACAAGAATATAACTACTATAATACTGCCCCACTATGTACAGGAATATAACTACTATAATACTGCCCCCTATGGTACAAGAATTAACTACTATAATACTGACCCCCTATGTACAGGAATATAACTACTATATACTGCCCCATATGTACAAGAATATAACTACTATAATACTGCCTACCTGTATTGCAAGAATATAACTACTATAATACTGCCCTCTTGTACAAGAATATAACTACTATAATACTGCCCCCCTATGTACAAAAATATAACTACTAATACTGCCCTATGTACAAGACATATAACTACTATAATACTGCCTCCTATGTACAAGAATATAACTACTATAATACTGTCCCTATGTACAAGAATAAACTACTATAATACTGCCCCCTATGTAAAGAATATAACTACTATAATCTGCCCCCTATGTACAGGAATATACTACTATAATACTGCCCCTGTACAAGAATATAACACTATAATACTGCCCCCTATGTACAAGGATACCTACTATAATACTGCCCCCTATGTACAAGAATATAACTACATAATACTGCCCCTAGTACAGGAATATAACTACTGTAATACTGCCCCCTATGTACAAAAATATAACTACTATAATACTTGCCCCTATGTACAAGAATAACTACTATATACTGCCTCTATGTACAAGAATATAACTACTATAATGCTGCCCCTATGTACAAGAATATAACTACTATAATAATGTCCCTATGTACAGACTAAACACTATAATACTGCCCCATATGTACAAGAATAATAACTACTATAATACTGCCCCCTATGTACAGGAATATAACTACTATAATCCTGCCCCTATGTACAAGAATATAACTACTATATACTGCCCCCTATGTACAAGGATATAACTACTAAATACGTCCCCTATGTACAAGAATATAACTACTGTATACTGCCTCCTATGTACAAGAATATAACTAACTAATATGCCCACTATGTACAAGAATATAACTACTATAATACCTGCCCCCTATGTACAAGAATATCACTAACTACTATATACCTGCCCCCCTATGTACAAGAATATACTACTATAATACTGCCCCCTATGTACAACAGAATAACTACTATAATCTGCCCCTATGTACAGGAATAACTACTATATACTGCCCCCTATGTACAAGAATTAACTACTATATACGCCCCCTATGTACAAGAATATAACTACTATAATACTGCCCCCTATGTACAAAGAAATATAACACTATATTACTGTCCCCTATGTACAAGAATATCTACTATTACTGCCCCCTATGAGTACAAGAATATACACTATAATACTTCCCTCCAAGCTAATGTACTAGAATATAACTACTATAATACTGCCCCCTATACAGAATTACACATACTACTGCCTACGCCCCCTTGACAGAATATAACTATAATACTGTCCCTATGTACAAGATATACCTACTATAAGCTCCCCCTATGTCAAGAATATACTACTATAATACTGCCCCTATGTAAGAATTTAACTACTATAATACTGCCCCTATGTACAAAGATATAACTACTATAATAACCCCTGCCCCCTATGTACAAGATATAACTACTATCAACCTGCCCCCATCAGATTCACAAAAGACGCCTCCCTTATTTACAAGAATATAACTACTATAATACTGCCCCAATATGTACAAGAATATAACTACTATAATACTGCCCCTATGACAGAATATAACTACTAAATACCTGCCCCTTGTACAAATATACCTATTCTACCCTATAAGAGATAACTCTCTAATCCCTATGTACAAGAATATAACTACTATAATACTGCCCCTATGTACAGGAATAAACTACTATATACTGCCCCTATGTAAAAGAAATCATACTACTAAATACTCCCACACCTATGTCAAGATATAACTACTATAATACTATCTGCCCCTATGTACAGAATATAAACACTATAATATGCCCATGAAAGAAAAACTATTTGGGGCCCCTATGTACGAAGATATAACTACTATAAGTACTGCCCCACCTTAGTACAAAAATAACTACATAATACTGCCCCCGATGTACAAGAATAGACTGCTATAATACTGTCCCCCATATGTACAAAATTAACCTTGCATATACTAACTGTCCCCCATGTACAAGAATATACTGCTAGTATTGCCCCTTAGCAGGAATTACTATAGAATTACTGACTACAAAATAACTCTATCAAGTACTGCCTCCCTATGTACAGAAGTAAGACTTACTATAATACTGCCCCCAGGACAAGATATAACTGCTATACTCCCCTATGTACAAAGAATATAACTACTATAATGCCAACATTACATACGCCCCCTATGTACAAGAAAATAAACTTACTATAATACGCCCCCTATGACAAAGAATATAACTACTAAATTACCCCTAAAATACTAATATAGCCGCCCATGTAAACAGAATATCACTACATAAACTACTGCACCCTATGGATACATTGAGTTGCTTATATAAACAGTGCATTTTTAAGTGGCTGAAGCTTGATGTGGTTTGTGATGGTTGTATTCTGTACCCGTCCCTGGTGGATGTTTGTGGCCTCCGTATAACGGTTACATTGTTAGTGGGTGGATAAATGGACACGGTGAGAAGTTTTAGACGTGTCAGGGGTAAACGCTCGTCCTCAATAATTCATCAGGATATGGCAGCGTTTGCAGTGTGGATCTTTCTGTAGGCGGATAATTGCCTCCCCCTCCCTCCTCCGGCGGTATTATAATTCTGCTCCTCACCTGCAGGACCTTGTTCTGGATGACTTACTGGCAGCTTTTTAAAGCAATAAGTGCAGAATTATTTTGCGCAGAGCAGATTTGCATACCTGCCCTCTGCCCTCCCACCATATATCAGTCTGACAGCTGAGGGTTTGGCGCTATAGCATCGGGCAGTGTGCATGGCTTTATTCATAGTAGAATTTCCATCACACCATGAGAGGGCGCTCTTCATACAGCTGAAGGACAGTGCTTGGGCAGTCTAGGGCAGTAAATAAGAGAGAAAACAGGAGCACCTGCAGGAAAGGCTCCGCCCCCAGTGCACAGACAAGCTAATTTGCATAAAATTAAAAGGATAATAAAATGTCTTCAGAGCTGGTTAATTGCCTGGTTGGAGGTTGAATTATTAAATATCTTTAAATTGTATGTATCCTCATTTGAATAGTTGTCCCCTCCCTATTTCCACTAATAACCAATAAACAGGACTGGTGTACAGGCGGGAGGTGACACATGCAGAAAGATGAATGCGCCGAGAGGGACGCGGTGCCAGACAGAGACTGGAGGAGGAGCTGGAGAACCCCATGAATGTCCACAGGTGGCGGAAGGCTGGAGGTAACGTCTGTGAGGGGCGGAGCCTAAGGGTGACACAGAACCACATGGGTCGTCACTTCTCTATAGGGAGCTGTGACATCATGGGGGATCTGACAGACCCTATTGTCCGCCTTGTTATCAGGCCAGTGACCCCAGCACCTACGAGCTGATCCAGAAGATCCACACCTTACAGAAACGCCTCATCAGCAAAACCGAGGAAGTGGTGGAGAAGGAGCTGCTGCTGCAGGTGAGCGCCATAGCGTATCAATGTATACCACAAAATTATATAGCGCATCATTATGTAGGGAAACATTATATACTACATCATTATTTACATGTTATTATATACTACATCATTACATACCCCCTCATTGTATACCGCATCATTACATACCCCCTCATTGTATACCGCATCATTACATACCCCCTCATTGATAACCGCAATCATTACATACCCCGCATTTATACAGCATCAATTACAATCACCGACCCCTCATTGTATATACGCATCATTACAATCCCCTCATAGTATACCGCATCATTAAACTACCCCTCATTGATACCGCATCATTACTACCCCCTCATTGTTATAGCCAGCATCATTACATACCCCTCATGTATACCGCATCATTACATAACCCTCCTCATTGTATACGCATCTCACTACCCCCTCAGTTACACATCATTACATAACCCCCTCTTGTAAGACGCGCATCATTACATACCCCCTCATTGTATACCGCATCATTACATACCCTCATTGTATACCACATCATTACATACCCCCTCATTGATACACCCCATCATTACATACCCCCTCATTGTATACAGCATCATCACATACCCCCTCATTGTATACCACATCATTACATACCCCCTCATTGTATAACCGCTCATTACAATACCCCTCAGTGTATACCACATCATTAACATACCCCCTCATTGTATAACCCCCTCATTACATAACCCCCACCCCTCATTGTATATACCGCATCATCAATCACATATACCCCCATCATTGTATACCACATCATTACATACCCCTCAAATTGTATACCGCATCATTACATACGCCCATTGTTACAGCATAATCAGCATACCCCCTCATTGTATACCACCCGCATCATTACATACCCCCTCATTGTATAACAGCATCATTCCACTACCCCCCCCTCATTTTATAAACCCGCAAGTCATTACATACCCCCTCATTGTATATACCGCATCATTACTACCCCCTCATTGGCTACAGCATCTTCATACCCCCTCATTGTTACCCATCCATTCCATACGCCCCTCATTGTATACACACAATCATTACATACCCCCATCATTTATACAGCATCAACTTACATATACCCCCCTCATTGTATAGCCTCTTCATTACATAACCCCTTCATTGTATACCCGTCATCATTACTACCCCCCTCTTGTTACCACTATTACTCCACCCTCATTGTATAAGCCTCATCACAATACCCCCTCATTGTAACCACAATCATTACATACCCCCTTCCTTGTAACCGCATCATTACATACATCCCTCATTGTAAAAAAAATAACCCAAACAACATCCAGTACATACCCCCTCAGGTATACCCCATCATTACAATAACCCCCATCATTGATACAGCAGCATCACATACCCCCATCATTGATACCACATCATTACATACCCGCCTATGTATACCAGACATCAGTACTACCCCTGCCATGTATACCACCATCACATTACATAACCCCTCATGTGCACCGCATCATTACATTCCCCCCCTCAGTGTATACCAGACATCATACATACCCCTCATGTATAACGCGCATTCATTACGTACCCCTCATTGTATACCGCATCATTATACCCCCTCATTGTATACCGCATCTTAACATACCCCCTCATGTATACAGCATCATTACATACCCCCTCTTGTATAACCAGAGGGCACATTACATACCCTCATTGTAACAGCTCATCACATACACCCCTCATTGTATAAACCGAGCATCATACATACCCCCTCATAGTATAACCGCATCATTACTTACCCCCAACATGTCTAACTAATTGCATACCCTGTTACACTCATTACATACCCCTCTTCCCATATGATACCCCTCCTGTTACAGCATTACATACCCCCTCAGATAACCCATCATTACATACCCCCTCATAGTTATACCGCATCATACATACCCCCCCTCAATGCTATACGATCACATCACCCTCATTACATACCTATGGACCCCATCGTAACATACCCCCTCATGTATAACAGCATCATCACAACCCCCTCATTGTATACCAATCATACATACCCCGCTCATTGTGATACAGCATACTTACATACCCCTTCATGTGTATACACGCATCATCACATACCCCCTCCATTGATATACAACGCATTCTTACAACCCCCTCATTGTATACGCATCATACATACCCCTCATTGGTATACCACATCAATTACATACCACTATATACCCCCTCACATAACTATGCTACCGCATGTCATTACACCCCCCTCATTGTATTACCGCATCATACCATCCCCTCATGTTATACCAGCATCATTACCATAACCTCCCTCCATTGTATACGCATCATTACATCCCCCTCATTGTATCGGCCAATATTACAACCCCGCTCATTGTATACCGCATCCAACTCGCTAGGTTCCATATCCCCCCCTCATTGTATAAGCTACTGCGCATCCTCATTGATACAATCTCGTACCCCTCATGTAACCATCAGTTACATACCACCCCCATTGTATGACCCATCATTACATGACCCCCTCATTTAGTTACCCGCACATAATTCCCCCCATTGTATAACGCATCATTACATACCCCCCTCATTGTATACCAATCATACAACCCCCTCTATGTCCATCATACATCCCCTCATTGATTACCACAGCATTACATCTCATCCATCATGCTTCCCCCACTCATTGTAGCCATATCACTCTAAGTGATCGATACATTATCATACCCCCTGTTTTTTAGAGCCTCATAATACTGATTGAACGCATCATTACATACCCCCTCATGTGATTACAAGCATCATTACATCCCCCTCATTGTATACCGCATCCATTCATACCCCTCATTGTATACAGCATCAAGCATACCCCCAAGGGAAAGTAATGTGGTGATACCGAAGTGGTCATCAACATACACGCCAACGTCATTGGTATACCGCATCCATTACATACCCCTCATTATACCGCATAATACATACACATCAGTATACCATCAAATACTCAGTGACCCCGTCAAGACTATGTACTAGGTCCGAAATCATAATAGCACCCTTGTACGCTAATATCATACCCCAATTGGATAGCATCTAAGACCCCGTCATGTTATACCAACCGCACTAGTACATACCCCACCTCATTGTATACGCATCATTTACATACCCCCTCATTGGTATACCAACATCATTTACATTACCCCTATGATAGCGCCACACTTAAACCATTGTATACAGACATACAGACCCTTTATTACATAAAAACCCGTCATAACAATCATTACCAGATTACTACGCATCATTACATACCCCCATATTGGAACAGCATCCATTACATCTAACCCCCTCAGTATAGCTAATACATCGCATGTAACCGTAAGACTAGCATTGGGGGATACACGTAAAACGATGAACCGTCGAGTACAACCAGTCTGTATAACGCATCATACATACGCGCTCGGTAGACCAATTTCCGGCTTGATGGACCAGGCATCATTACATCACCACCCTCATTAGTATATAAGCATGCTACATTACATACCGGAAACCTATGTAATACCACTCATTACATACCCCATGTATACGCATTCAACATATTAACAATAATTTCCCCCCTCATTTGATACGCATCATTACATACTCCCCTAATTGTATACACATATAACTCATCACGCATCATAATACACTCCAGTACCCGCTTCATTATACCCCCATGTACATCTATACAATACCCCCTCATTGTTATACCCTCATGCCTACCCCATAAATCCACACTAAAACACCCATCATTAGTACCTATTGTGTACGACAGCATTCCAAAATTACAGTACTTGCCCGCACATTATTAAGTGTAACCGCAATCATTACATACCCCCTCATGATGTATACCCAATGCTACCCCAATCTTTACATACCACATAATACATAACCCACTCATGTGTATACGCCATCATTACATACCCCCTCATGTATACACGCATATTAATACCCCTCTTTCAATTATACATACCCGCATTCATTACAAATCATACTCCACCCCCTCATTGTAAGCATCAGTACATACCATCCCCTCTGTGTATTACCGAATTTACATAACCCCCTCATTGTATACCAAGATCATTAATACCCCCTCATTGTAATACCATCGTAACATACCTATTTACCTACATTACCCCCTCATTTGTATACCCACGACATACTCATGTACATTATCCCCCTCATGGATCAACATATAAATACCATCATGATCAGACTCATTACATACCCCTCAATGTATACCGCATCATTAACTTACCCCCTCATTGTATCCGTCATGACTAAATACCCCCTCATTGTATACACCGCATCATTACATACCCCTCCATTGTATACCGCATCTTACATTACGCGCATACCCCCTCATAGTATACCGACATCCATTACGATACCCCCTATTGTATACACGCATCATTAACATACCCACTCATTGTATACAGCATCATTACACCCCCTCATCTGTATACCGCATCAGTATACCCCTCTTGCTATACACATTACAACCCTCATATGTACCACAGCATTACATACCACCCTCATTGTATACGCATCATTACATACCCCCTCATTGTATACCGCATCATTAACATACCCCCTCATTGTATACCACATCATTACATACCCCCTCATTGTATACCGCATCATTACATACCCCCCCCCTGCATGTATACCGCATCATTACATACCCCTCATTGTATACCGCATCATTACATACCCCCTCATTGTATACAGCATCATTACATTCATATACCCATCATTTCATGGTTACCACATCATACATACATACCACCCCCTCATCTGTATACCGCATCATTACATACCCCCTCATTGTATACCACATCATTACATACCCCCTCATTGTATAACGCATCATTACATACCCCCGCATTGTATACCGCATACATTACATACCACCCCCTCATTGTATACAGCATCATTACATACCCCCTCATTGTATACAGCATCATACATACCCCCTCATTGTATACCCCAGCATTACATACCCCTCCATTGTATACCAGCAGCATTCATGCCGAAAAAGATGAAACAGATCATCTCTGCCACCTCTAAGTCTCATAACGGAAAGAAATAACGGACCCTTCATTGTATACGCATAACATACCCGCCTATTATCGCATCATCCCCCCTCCATTTTACCGCCGCATCATTACATACCACCCCTCATTAGTATCCACACAGTCATTACATACCCCCGTCATTGTATACCGCCTCATTACATACCCCCTCATTGTATACCGCATCATTACATACCCCCTCATTGTATACAGCATCATTACATACCCCTTCATTGTATACCGCATCATGACATACCCCCTCATTGTATACCGCATCATTACTACCACCTCAGTGTATACCACATCATTTAATCCCCTCATGTATACCGCATCATTACTACCCCCTCATTGTATACCGCATCATTACATACCCCTCATTGTATACGCACATCATACAACCCCCATCATTGATATACCGCTCATTACAACATACCCCTCATGGTATAACCGCATCATTACATACCCCCTCATTGAGATAACCGCATCATTACATACCCCCTCATTGGTATACATACCGCATCATTACTACATACCCCCATCATTGTATACCGCATCATTACATACCCCCATCATGTATACCGCATCATTACATACCCCCTCATTGTATACCGCATCATACATACCCCCTCATTGTATACCGCATCATTACATACCCCCTCATTGTATCCGCATCATACAACCCCTACCCCCCCTCTTAGTATACCGCATCATTACACTACTCCCACCATTGTATCCGCATCATTACATACCCTCAATTGTATACCGCATCATTACATACCCCTCATTGTATACAGCATCATTACATACCCCCTCATTGTATACCGCATCATTACATACCCCCTCATGTATACCGCATCATTACATACCCCCTCATTGTATACCGCATCATGTACATACCCACCCCCTCATGTATACCGCATCATTACATACCCCCTCATTGTATACCGCATCATTACATACCCCCTCATTGTATACCGCATATACATACCACCCCCTCATTGTATACCGCATCATTACATACCCCCTCATTGTATACCATCATGACTCCCCCTCATTGTATACCGCATCATTACATACCCCCCTCATTGTATACCGCATCATTACATACCCCGTCATTGTATACCGCATCATTACATACCCCGTCATTGTATACCGCATCATTACATACCCCGTCATTGTATACCGCATCATTACATACCCCGTCATTGTATACCATCATCATCACATACCCCCTCATAGTATACCGCATCATTACATACACCCTCATTGTATACCGCATCATTCATATACCACCTCATTGTATACCGCATCATTACATACCCCCTCATTGTATACAGCATCATTACATACCCCCTACACATTACCCGCATCATTACATACCCCCTCATTGTATACCGCATCATTACCATACCCCCTCATTGTATACCGCATCATACATACCCCGTCATGATACAGCATCATTACAGATACCGCTCATACATACCCCCTCATTGTATACCGCATCATTACATACCCCCTCATTGTATACCGCATCATTACATACCCCCCATTGTATACCCCATCATTACATACCCGCCTCATGTATACCGCATCATTACATACCCCCTCATTTGTATCACCGCATCATACATACCCCTCATTGTATACCGCATCATTACATACCCCCTCATTGTATACCGCATCATTACATACCCCCTCATTGTATACCGCATCATTGACATACCCCCATCATTGTATACCGCATCATTACATACCCCCTCATTGTAACCGCATCATACATCCCCCTCATTTTATACCGCAGCATTACATACCCCTCATTGTATACAGCATCATTACATACCCCCTCATTGTATACACCGCATCATTACTATACCCTCATTGTATACCGCATCATTACAATACCATCCACCCACCACCCCCTCATTGTATACCGCATCATTACATACCCCTCATAGTATACCACATCATTACATACCCCCTCATTGTATACCGCATCATTACATACCCCGTCATTGTATACTATTACATACTGCCGCATTATATAACACCTCATAGTATACCAGGTGATTGTATACCGCAACCTTACATAAAGCCTCATTGTATAGCACGTCATTCCACAGCATTATTTACCGCTTTGTCATGATCTGTCTTTATATTAACATGACCCGGCTCTGCGTCTCTTCTCTGTCGTTCTATAATATCCTCACATTTACCCATCGTTCTGCCAATGAATGTAAGGGTTGATGACTCCAAAGTTTTGAGTTATGAGGTTAAACAGAGCAAATAAAGTATTAAAAGTCTAATTCCAATCCTACGCTCGGATATCCGGTGCTCTCCATCCCTTAAAGTTTCAGTTTTTCTCCACTGGAAGTTCGTCCACTCTAGTAGACCTGTTAGATGGCGCCACGGCTCCCCCCCGCTGAGGCAGAGACTGCAGATGTGTAGACTGCAAACTACACTCTTCCCAGTCCATGGCGCCCGCGGAGCCTTAATGTAGCAGCTTTAAGTCAGCGGTGGTGTTGGCACAATGTGTTTTCCCTTGTTTTTTTTTTGTTTTGTTTTTTTGATGCTCCATTTACCACCTAAAGGCAAGAATGAAGGTTTTCGAATCCCTTTTTGGCACTGGGAAGGAGTTTAGATGAGGAAAAGCATTAGGGCAGATTCTAGAGCAAACTACATTGTAAGGTGAACGTTTTGTCGAAATTCCTTCTCCCACTGCATATCCAGAAGAGTGTCGGACGGAGAAATGTGACAGTCTTATGAAAGGCCATAGTGAGCACAGATGATCAGAAGGAAACTAAAGGAGTTTAATGGCCAGTTTAGTTGATTTTGAGATTACTGTGTGTAGGAAAGTTGTCGATTCCCATGCACAACATCAGCAGAATGGATTTCCGGAGGGAATTGTGGGAGGTCACGAACACGGAGCCAGGCGGAAGATGTTCTGATGGTAGAAGAGATTAGAGTCTTAAGATGTACAAGCTTACGCAGATCAGGGACCTCTCTGAGTCACGGGGGCGGTTCACAGAGCTTTCTAAATCATGGGGGGGTTCACAGAGCTTTCTGAGTCATGGGGGCGGTTCACAGAGCTTTCTGAGTCATGGGGGCGGTTCACAGAGCTTTCTGAGTCATGGGGGCGGTTCCATAGCGTTTCGAGGTCATGGGGGCGTGTCACAGAGCTTTCTGAGTCAGCGGGGACGGTTCACAGCTTTCTTTCTGAGTCATGGGGGCGGTTCACAGAGCTTTCTGAGTCATGTGGGCGGTTCACAGAGCTTTCTGAGTCATGTGGGCGGTTCACAGAGCTTTTTGAGTCATGTGGGCGTTTCACAGAGCTTTCTGATCATGTGGCTTTCAACAAGCTTCTGAGTCATGAGGCAGCTCACAGCGCCATTAAGGGAAATTAGCTGATCTTTATAGAAGGTCATAGTGAACACAGGGCTAGAGCCATGATGCTAGGAAGCAAGGTCGGCTCCTGGTTTCAGTAGGCCCCTGAGCGACAGAGCCTTAGTGGGCCCCTTTGCAGTGAACTCACGTGGAGGCATTAACAATTTAGAAACTAGAACAGTTCCATGTTCACTAAGATATTCCCTAGTTTATGATCCCAAACAGCCCGCCTCATGGGTATTTTATATAAAGCATCCTATGGATTCACCCTATGGATTCAGTAGATACAGCCCCCCTCACTCCCATAGATTCATTATGTACAGCCTTATGTGGGCCACCCCAGCAGCTCTGGGCCCCGGCACTTGTCCAGGTTCGCCAAGTGCTGGCGCCAGCCCTGCTAGGGAGTAAGGAAAGTTAGAGATCATAGTCAAAAAGTGACACCTTCCCCGATCAGCACAGAGAGGCCCCCTACACCTACCTGACCTCAACATGGGTTTTCAAAAATTATTCCAGGACTCCTTTAATAAGTAACAATGTAACACAAAATGACCTAAAACAACAGAAGAATGTAATAAAGAAATCATAATATGACCATATAATCACATAACAGATGACACAATATATAATTTGAGGAAAAAACATATACAGCAAACTACAATGGATTATACACTGTTCTAACCTGAGATAATTGAAAGCAATATAACAATGGAAGAAAACAAATGCCAGTGATATGGCACAACACAAGAAATCCTTATAACAAGATGATAGGAAATAGTAGGACAATATAATATATAGAAAAGATAACATGATATCAAATAAGATAAAATCGTACAATATACAGCATTTGGTTGTAAATAACAATATATTAGAATAAAATCTAATAAAACAATGTCATATAGAAAAGATATTGGGGCACATTTACTTACCCTGTACCGCCGCGATCACACAGTGCGTTGTCCGACGAGGATTCGGGTCCGGCGAGGATTCGGGTCTGCCGGGATTCACTTAAGTCGTGCGCACGATATTCAGCAGGTGTTGCTGCTGCGCCAAGTCGACGGATTGTTCACGCTTTTCTCCCCTGGTGCATGGAGTGCTTGATCTTGCACACAGATTCGTTTTTTAATTCGGCGTTGTGCAGCTCCGTTGTGTTGTCCGACGGCCACGCCCCCCAATCTCTTTCGCGTGCAAGCCAGCACTGATGCGCCACAATCTGATTGCGTGTGCCAAAAACCCAGGGCAATTCACCGCAAAGTGTGGCGTTCGGACCCTTAGTAAATGAGCCCCAATATCACATAACCCGTCATGAACAATGCATTGATAATACTCCGTCGCGTTACCCGATTATTTCCGATTTGCGGCGATTTTCCATGAATTGCCCCGCGATTTCGGCGCACGCGATCAGATTGTGGCGCATCAGCGCCGACATGCACGCGGCGGAAATGGGGGGTGTGGCCATAAGAAAACCCGACGGATTCGGAAAAACTGCCATATTTTAGGAAAAAAAAGTGTCGCTTGACATGCGCTTTTCTGCACCCAGGGTAGGACGGTGAACTTCAGTCATGGGGTCCGTTGAGAGCTTTCTGAGTCATGGGGGCAGATCATGGAGCAGTTAGAGTTATGGGGGCAGTTTACTGAGCTGCATAAGTTGTTATAACAAGATGGATCAGTTAGAGTCATGGGGCAGTTCACGGAGGTATCTGAGTTATGGGAGCAGATCATGGAGCTATCTAAGTTATGGGGGCACATCATGGAGCTGTATCAGTTATTAAGTTGGTTCACATAGCTTTCTGAGCCATGGAGTGCCTCCTAGTGCACCCTCCTACATCTTCATATACAATACATAATATATATAATACATAACATTCAGTAATACAGTGATATCGATAGATTTTGATAAGATACAGAATGTCAGTATAATACATATAGAATACATGCGTGGATTGTAATATACAGAATGTATATAATACATAAGATAATACAGCGATGGATTGTAATATACACAATGTATATAATACATAAGATAATACAGCGATGGATTGTAATATACACAATGCATATAATACATAAGATAATACAGCGATGGATTGTAATATACACAATGTATAATGTAATTTCTACTCTCTGAATGGAACACAATACAATGTATCAGTCTTCTATATAATGATACACAGAGGATACAATGTTTCTGCTGGGTCCTCCGGGTGCACATGGGCAGGATGAGGATGGCGCTGCTGTCAGCGGCGGGGGGTGGGCACATGGTGGGCGCTTTACCTTCCCGCATCCAGATGGGTCATTGTTATCCCAGAATAAGAGGGGCCCGGGATAATAAAGTCTATTAATGAGGGTCCGGCTGTGGTGTATTGAGCGGTTATCAGCGCCGCGCCCCTGGTAACATTGGAGCGTGGACAGGATAATGTTGGTGACGCTCTGAATGGTTGGCAGGGGAGCGCCCGCTCGCACACTTGTTTGTTTGCCTGGCGCGGTGACAGGACGAGACGTCGCTCTGGGGGCCGTGCTCTGTGAGCGTCGGCCATTGTGTTTCACTCTCCGTCTTCCTACTTTTAGCGCAGCGAGGTTTGTATAGAACTACTTGGCACCGGCCCCGCACCCTTTATAAAGAAACCCTCCCCCAGTCTTCAGCCTCCGGAGCGGGCACCAGGGGGCACCAGGAGCTGCGCCCGTCCTAGCCATTAGTATTTGGGGCTTTCATCTCGCCCTTTGTCTGGCAGCAGGGTTGTTGGCACTTTACAGGGCAATCCGACTGTAAGTGCCCGCTCCGTGCCAAGCCTCGTCCTCCTGGGCGCTGCCGCACTACGCTCTGTACCTCCTTATGTGGAGGGATTATACCACGTCCCCTCCTGCCCGGCCCGATAGGCAACCTGACTGCACATACAGGATCGCTACAGACCTACAGAGGCAGATTGGAGCGATTAACCCTCAGCATCCCAGACGTTTTAAAGGGATGGTCCACGTGCAGTATTCAGACTATTTCCAGTGCTCTCATACACTACAATGGAGAGTGCTCACACAGACGGCGCCCCCTACAGAATGCGGGTCAGGGGACCCAGGAATGTGCAGATCCCACTACTGCATCTAAAAAGTATTTATGACACATCCTGTCAGCAGGTGTGACCATACAGACTACAGCCAGTGTTACATTTGTCCCTGGAGAGATGTGTAATCAGACTGCTGTGTATGTTGTCAGTAGCAGCAGGACTGTGATATATGGATTAATATTCCAGGATTGTATTTTCTCCAACTGTGTTGGGGGTGCCCCCACACTGCTGTCCTCTGTGCTCTCTGCAGCCAGTATTAGGCATTGACCCCTGAAGAGATGTGTAATTAGACCGTTGTGTGTGTCCTTAGTAGCAGCAGGACTGTGAAATATGGATTTATATTCTAGGATTGTGGCTCTACACTGCTGTGCTCTTGGCTCTCTGCTTTAGTAGAAGCAAAATCTTTCCATTTTGGCCACAAACTGTTGAAGTAAAGCAGAGATCATTAGCTTTTTTTCATATGCAAATCATTCCGCAAGTGTCCTGAGGGCGGGGCTCAGTTTGTCTGATTTAACTGTTTATAGACATGTTGCAGGCAGAGAAAAGATCGATGGCGCTAAAAAGGGGCAATGATTCCAGAAAAGGACCTGAGCACTTTCTGCTGCCTGTAGAGACAAGTGGCTCCGCCTCCAGTGCACTGGATTATCTCTGCATTGCATCTTAGTTTGTGGTCATACAGTAGGTTTCTGCTCCTATTGACAGGATGATTGCTGTGGAAGGCATCCTGGACCCTTTAAGGGTTACACATCTCCCACTTTGTATTCTGTTTCCTGAAAATTTGGATAGTTACTCTTTTTAGGCTATGTGGAGGCATTCACAAATCTGTGATGACCCTTGTAGGGATTGTAAAGGATTAAAAAAAACAGCGCCCCACCTGTTTACAGGTCACATGTGGTATTGCATCTCAGCCCAATTCACCTCAGTGGGATGTTCCTGCAGTACCTGGCACCACCTGTAAATAGGTGCGGCGCTGCTGAACTCATACATACCCAAGACAATCAGTGTTGTCCTATTTGGAGGAATATTCCCAGGTTCTCATGTGGGTGGTTGTAACCTACTGTAGGATGGAGGAAGTAGAGTCTTAAAGGGGTTAACTCATGTCGAAGCCGTATCTCCTATCTCACAATCACTAGAATAAGGGTCACATTCCCCTATGAGAGCGTCCATAGTAGCGGAACGACCCGTTCTCTTGATTTAAAGGGGTGGTCCATTATTCTTGTTCTGTAACTGGGAGATCAGTAATATTGGGCCACCCCTTTAAGTGACGGCTTGGCCAAAGATCTCGCTCTGTGTTCTTAAAAAATATCATAATTTTGGTCTCCTGCAGGAAGAGGAGGTCCAAAGCACAAAAAGTGAACATTCTGGGGGACAAAGAGTTAAATTAAAGTTTTTTTTTTTTTTCAACCAAGAAACAGAGAGAATTCTTTGTGTTGTTTCTGGTAATGGACGTCCTGGCGGCGGTTCAGGAGTCCGTAGCCAGCGCTGCGCACAGACACCGCCGTACGTTTCGTTTGCTGCTTGCGAGGAGAATGCGGCAGCTGTAAATTCGCCGGGCGTCTTCTTTGCCCCTCAGAAAGAATCTCCCAGATAAAACTTTTGGTCGCGGGGCGGAAGAAACGGGACTAATGGACAATTCCCCAAAGTGTTGCGTCAGCGAGTTCTCCGGAGCTATCATCAAGGCATAAAGGGAACCTGTCATCAGATTTAACCCCATATAACTACCAGCAACTCAGGCCGGGGATAAAATGTCCCTTCTAAAATTACTCCCCTCCCCCCCATTTAACCAAAAATAAAATCTCCTGCAAAGTCATGTGACAGTGAGCAGAGAAGAGTCATATTTTGATCTTCAGTTCTGTAGCACCTAGAAACAGAGATACAGGGGGTATGTTTTTGCGCCTGTTGTGAGTCTATTTTTTGCACCTCATTTGTCTCTGTCGTTTTGGCTCTTTGTTAAATGCAGGTTTTTTTGTGTGCCTTATTAGGCGCAAATTTGAAAAAAGGTGCAATTTGTAGCGCAAAGGATACAATTGCCTGCTCTGAGCATTGTCAGGACTGGCGTATAGGCGCAATAGTATAATATATCGGGCGCAAGCATCTGCAATGAGGCGCAATGTAATGACAAATAAGGCGCAACAACCCACGGCAAAATAGCCTCAAAACATTACACAGCAAAAAGGTGCAAAAACACCTACAGAAGGAAAAGATAAATGACCCCCACTGACAAGGACATGGTTGTAAATAAAAGACACATCTTATCTGTCTGCATCTCTTGTTCTGTAGCTCACAGAATCACAAGCCTGGTGTTATCTGAAAGATGAGATTCTTATCTTTAATATGACACCAGTAACTTTAAAATGTACTTTTGGTGATCTTTTGCTTGGATACATCCTTATATGTGCAGGAGTTACCTACCAGTGACTGCTTTTGTTTATGCTTAAAGGGGAACTCTGTCCAACAAACTAGAACTTCAGATTGTTGCTGCTTTTTAGGTGATATCTTGATTGGATACTGTTTTTGTAACAAGGAAAAATGGGGCAGATTTACTTACCCGGTCCAGTCGCAATCCAGCGGCGTGTTCTCCAATGCTGATTCGGGTTCTGCTGGGATTCACTAAGGTCATGCGTCCGATGTCCACTAGGTGTCGCTGCTGTGCCGAGGTCCGCCAGAATTCACCTTCTCCGTCTTGGTGTATGTGAGTGCTATTTTTGCAAAACAATTTTTTTTTAAATTCTGTGGTTTTTCCGACGGCCACGCCCCCCGATTTCTGTTGCGTGAAAGCCGGTGCTGATGCGCCACAATCCGATCGCGTGCGTCAAAATCCCGGGGCAATTCGGCGCAAATTGGAAACATTCGGGAAACCCGGCGGAAAAACTCGATTCGGACCCTTAGTAAATGAGCCCCAATGTGTCTACAGATTAAGAGGAAGAATTAGTGAGTTTGGGCAAATTTTTAGATGTTTATCAATAAAAATAAATCTGCTCTAGAAAAAATTCACTGAGCTGTGACCATGCAGCAAGTTCAAGACCATGCAGATTTTTGTGCATGTTGTTAGTAGCAGCAGGGCTGTGAAATATGGATTTCCATTACAGGATTGCTCCAATCACACTGCTGTGCTCTGTGCTCTCTGCAGCTAGTGTTAGAGTTTTGTCCCTGGAGAGATGTATAATCAGAATTTTCTTTATGTTGTTGTTAGCAGCAGGACTGTGATATATGGATTTATATTCCAGGATTGTAGCTTCTCAAAGTGGGCTGCAATATGCCCTCACACTGCTGTGCTCTGTGCAGCCAGTTTTGTTTATTGTACTTTGAAAGATGTGGGATCAGACCTTTGAGTATGTTAGTAGCAGCAGGACTGTGATATATGGATTTATATTCCAGGATTGTAGCTTCTCCAAGTGCACTGGGGGTGTGTCCTCACACTGCTGTTATCTGTTTATTGAGCTCCCACTGCTCTTAGTAAAAGCTGTTGTAGGCTTGTGAATGAATACTTCAACAGTCACTGAGAGCATAGAGGAGAGACTATGCAGCAGTTTGATACACAGAGCACAGCAGTGTGAGTGTTAGATGCACGGATAAGTCATAGGGATTGATACGTTTTCAGCCCCTTAAAGGGGTCCCCTTATACTGTGGTGTTGGGCAGTGAGTGCAGACACAATTCTCCATGTTTCTACTCTCTGGTCCTCAAAGGGATGGACATATAGGTTTAGCAGAGCAGAATGGTCACTAGTCACTCCTAAAGCTGCTGCGACAGAGGATGTTAATGTTTTCTTGCAGGAGAAGGAGAAGTTGTACGTGGAGCTGAAGCACATCCTGGCGCGGCAACCGGGACCCGAGGCGGCCGAACAGCTGCAGATCTATCAGCAGACGCTGCGGGAGAAGACCAAGCAACTCAAGGTGAGAGCGGACCCCAGCCCCCCGGGGTAAAGCCCCTGATGAGTCAGGTCTCTCTGTGCTGCCTAGAGCAGAGCTCTCTCCTTGTCTCCCTGCGCAGGCGCTGTCATCAGAACTGAACATGTACGAGTCCCAGAGCCACGAGTACAAGTACGAGGTGGAGCGGCTGGCCAGCGAGCTCCAGAACCTGAAGAAGAAGTACCTGACCCAGAAGAGGAGGGAGCAGCAGGCCAGGTAGACACACCGCCCCTTTAAGATGTTGTTTGTATTACATATTCTGCTTGGTTAAAGGGGTGTGTGGCAGCTGTAATCCAGGGGCTCCATGACCTCAGCACTGGCACCGGGCGCATGTTTCAGCTTCTGGCAGTTATTGTTACATCCTGGTATTTTATTGGGAGGTTTCTTAAGGAAAGTGCTGAGATGTCGTGACAGTGTGCCGGTCCATTAGCAGCAGATGCAGCTCCGCTCCCCTCCAGATCCTCATTGTCTGACGCCATTAAGGTTCTTCTCAATAATAACAGCAGAAGAATGAAGGGGAAGACCAGGATTAACCCCTCATGGACTGTGCCAGCTTCTTCTCTCCACACTGCAGCTTCTTCTCTCCTCCCTGCACCGCACACTGCAGCTTCTTCTCTCCTCCATGTGCCGCTCTGCTGTGTGTCCTGCGCTGGCTGTATGCCGCGGCATCAGGAGCAGAACTGCACCAGGAGCAGGAGATGAGCAAGGATTGTTAAGTACCGCTGACAAGTAATTAATTTTTTGTTGATACTAATGTTCCTCATGTTTCAGGGCCTTAACCCAGTGGTCTTCAGTGAAATAACTTGTAAATAGTGCATGCCAGTGTTAGATGCCATAGCAACAATGGAGAATGCCAAAATTCCAACATCAGACAGTCAAACTTTTGTATGTGTTTCCTACTCTTTCCGTCTAATCCTAAAACTACTCAGGAAAGTTCGGTGGGAGAAGGAAGATGTGATCCCATTCTACCTTTTTGGCAGAGGAGGGCTTGGTGTCACCTCACATTGTCACTATTCAGAGGAACATTCCCAGACCTCCTGTTCCAGGAAGGTGTCCTTCACCTGAACCTTCATACCCTACAGCTCACAGCCTGGAAACTGATCGGGGGAGAACTTAAAGACCATACGTTTTTCATCTGAATTAGTCTCTACATTACTTTCAGCACTCAGACCTACAACAGTTATAGTTTACAGTAGGATATGGAATATGTTTAAGATGTTGTGTTCAATATATTCTTCAAGTCCAGGATCTTTATATTCTGTCCTGCACTTTTTACAGCGAGGTTTCACCAATACCCTAAATTTACAGCAATCAAATCCAGAACCGATTCTCTAATCTGCAGTTTATTAAGACCCTGAGCGACCCTTCATGTTGAAGCGCATTGCACCCATGTTACAGCCGCATCATTGGCAGAGTTGTATCATATAACAAACAGGTAAAGCTTCCACACGCTTCTCAGCGTCCACCTTCATATAACACTGCAGGCGTCACACTCTTGTAGAAGGAGGAGCTGATTTTGGCTTCATCTATCCCGGCCTCTTAATTTATTGCTTGCTAAATCCCAATTGAATGCGCTGCCTGACGACGACCAGGAAAGAGAAAATTCTTCTTACCGGAATTTTTGTTTCCTGGAGTCCGAAGTTAATGACCCCGGGACGGCAGATTGTCATTATATGATCAGTCTGAGGTAGCAAATGTATTCACAGGAAGCGCGAGGATGGATCCGTAGAGCAATGCTATGTCCACACCAAACAGTGGGCAGGAACTGGTTAAAAAAAGGACATGGTGGCCGCTAAGAATGCCAGGGCATGGGGGACCAGGTCAAAATAAACGTAGGAACCATCTAGACCTCAAGATCTCTATTCTTATGAGATTTAAAGGGAACCTGTCAGCAGGTGTGGCCAGAGAGACTGCAGACAGTTTTGAGCCAGTCTTAAGAGAAGTGTAATCTGACCTTTGTCTTTGTTGTTAGTGGCAGCAGGACTGTGAAATCTGAGTTTATATTCCAGGATTGTACTGGGGTTGTGTCCTCACACTGCTGTGCTCTGCTTCTACTTCTGTTTTGCACAGGACCCTTGCAGCATAGACATGTATATAATATATCGATTCATGTGACTCCTCCTGACACTGCTGTGGTTTTGTTACTGTGTATAGGGAGAAGGAGAGAAGCCTGGCGGACACAGACGCAGCCTTTATGCAGCAGCAGCAGAGATCCGAGGCCCCGCGCTTTACAGGAGGCGGATTCCCTCTAAGCCACGCCCCCAAGATTACCGCCTAATGACCCTCCTCCTTGTTTTTAAATTATATGCACCTCCCCCTGGTAATAAATGTCCATGTTATCGGATACGTGAGGTTATTTGAGGTTTCTTATGCTTTTTTTCTTTCTATGAAAATATCGTATAAAAGGGGTTTCCCTACAAAAGACAATAATGATTCATCCAGCCGATGTACAGTGTGATACATGGATTTTTTTTAATAAAAATCAATATTGTGCAAAACTTTACAACTTTAAGTTGGGCAGGTATCGCCCCAAAATGGACATCAATCCTGGGAGCGGGCAATCTGGGTGGGTGCATGGGTGGCCCACTTATATGGCCAGAGAAGAGGAAGAGCTGCAGTATCTCTCCCCAGTGTATTGGTAGGACTGTATTCTGTAATAGAGGAGGGTGTGCAGCTGCAGTATCTCTCCCCAGTGTATTGCTAGGACTGTATTCTGTAATAGAGGAGGGTGTGCAGCTGCAGTATCTCTCCCCAGTGTATTGGTAGGACTGTATTCTGTAATAGAGGAGGGTGTGCAACTGCAGTATCTCTCCCCAGTGTATTGGTAGGACTGTATTCTATAATAGAGGAGGGTGTGC
>WNYA01001785.1:0-53221 GCA_019512145.1 Engystomops pustulosus | reverse complement strand
AGAGAGCACAGATCACAGCATGGGAGTCTGATTACCCAACAACTCTTCCAAGAACTCATACATACACTTGGCTCACGAGAGCACAATACCAGCATTGGAGGTCTGATTACCAATCTCTACAGGACAATCCTACACTTGCTGCAAGAGCTACAGAGCACAGCATGGTGAGGTCTGATTACACTCTCTCCGGGACAATACCTAGCACGTGGCTGCAGAGAGTCACAGAGCACAGCATGTGAGGTCTGAGTTCATCATCTCTCCAGTGACAATACACTTGCAACTGGCTCAGACGAGCACAAAGCACAGCAGTGTGAAGTATTATTACCACATCTCCGCAGGGACGAATACATACATGGCTGCAGAGCGCCAGAGTCACAGCCAGTGTTGAGGTCTGATTACAACATCGCTTCCAGGACATACATAACCCGGGCGTGCCGACAGAACACAGCACGCAGTGTGAGGTCTGATTACACATCTCTCCGGGCAATACAATACTAACCACTGGCTGCAGAGAGCACGAGCACAGCTTGTGAGGTCTGATTACACATCTCTCCCAGGACAATACATAATCACTGGCTGCAAGAGCACATGAGGCACGGCCTGTGAGGCTGAATTACACATCTCTCCGGGATCATACTAACCTGACTGCAGAGAGACCGAGCACAGCCGTGTGGGGTCTGATTAACATCTCTCCAGGCAATCGCATAACTCTGGCTGCAGAGATCACATAGCCACGCAGTGTAGTCCTGTCCACTCTCTCCAGGACAGTACATAACACGGCTGCAGATGAGCACAAGCCTGCAGTGTGTAGGTCTGTATTACACTCTACTCCAGGGACCATCACATAACACTGCTGCAAGAGCACAGAGCACACAGCAGTGTGAGTATGTTTACACTCTCTCCCGGGACATAGATAACACTGGCTGCAGAGAGCACAGAGCACAGCAGTGTGAGATTACCCCCAGTACAATCCTGGAGTGTTAGGACCAGCACCCTAAACTTGGAGACTGTTATTTATTTGCTGTCTATGTTACATTTTATTTTAAATTTCTATTTTTAATTATTTTATTATTTTCTATCCGGATCGGTTCCTGCAGAATCTTCCGGTGTTTCTTTCATGCCCGATCCGCGTCCTGTCACTATTCTCTGAAGGGGCTGATGTAAAGTCTTTACATGATTGGGATCTTCCGGCAGTGAGTGATTCCTGGAGGTTGTAGTCCGTGTTCGAGCTGCAGATGTTTTTTTACATGTTTTCTGCTGTGTTTATGTTTCTGTATATTTTATGTATATTTTCTGCGCTGTTATATTATCTTGTGACGTTTGTTGAATTTTATAATACTTTCTCCTTGCGAATTGTTCCTGCATTTTTAATTCTCGGTTTATCTTGTTATTTTTATGAATCTGAATATTCAGTTGCATTTTTATGTCCGTCTTCGGATCTTTGCTGCATTTCCTTTGTGTGTTTTATTGACTCGGCTTCGGATGTTGCGACCACAAGTTACAACACCAATATACCATGAAGTCGCTCCCAAAGAACGCTGCGCGTCCGCGGAGACTCCGCTATCACTCCCAACATCAAGTGCTTTATGTTACAATGACTCCGACTCTTTTCTGAAGTACAAAGAAAAACTTCTCTCCGGATCTTTGTTAAACTCCTTATTTGGTAAGGTGCGGAAATGCTCTTAGGGAATCAGCCACGACGGCTGGCTGACATCGACCTATAGAACTTCAGCAGGAGAACTGGAGTGGGCATGCTCTGTGCATGTACAAGGACCTCGGACATCACCTATGCTTCTATGGCAGAGTGTAAGTGGGCTGCTCTTTGACCTGTGCTGGAGGGGAGGGAGCTGTGATCTCACTCAACCTCTATGGTAGAGTGTAGTGCATCTCTTTGGCCTGTGCTGGAGGGGAGGGGAGAGGTGACTCCCTATACCTCTATGGTAGAGTGTATGGGCATGTCTGTGGACCGGGTGCATGAGGGGGGAAGGTTAGATAGTGACATCACCTATAACCTCTATTGTAGAGTGTAAAGTGGCAGCCTGTGACTGTGCTGAGGGGAGGTATATGTGACTCATCACCTATAGCGCCGCTATGTAAGTGGTAGTGGGCATGGTCTGTGACCTGTGCTGGAGGGGAGGAGAGATGTGATTCACCTAATATAATAGACTTCTATGGAGGTGTGTAATGTGACATGCTCTGTGACTCTTTGCAGGGGGGGAGCTGTGACCATTCACCTATTACCCTCTATGGTGAGTGTATGGTCATGCTCTGGATGACCTGTGCTGGATAGGGGAGGGGGGAAGTGACATCACCTATAGACCCTATGGGAGAGTGTAGTAGAATTCGGGCATGCTCTGGCCGGTGCTGGAGGGGAGGGCCTGTGGACATCCCTATGGACTTCTATTGCAGAGTGTATGTGCTGACTCTGTCGCCTGTGCAGAGAGTGGAGATGTTACATCACCTATATACTCTATCGGTAGAGAGTGTCAGTGGGCTGCTCTGTGACCTTGTGGAGGGGGGATGTGACTCAACCTATAGACTTCTATGGTTGAGTGTGTGGGAATGACTCTGTGACAGGTGCTGAGGGAGATGTTACATCACTATGACTGCTATTGACGTGTTAAGTGGGCATGCCGCTGTGGACCTGTGCTGGGGGGAAGGAGCTGTGACATCATCACCTAGAGACCTCTAATGGTAGAGGGTAGGGCAGCTCTCTGACCTGTGCCTGGAGGGGAGGGAGATGTGACCACTTATAGACACTCTATGTAGAGTTGTAGTGGCATGCTCTGTGACCTTGCTGAGGGAGGGAGATAATCACCTATAGACTTCTATGGCCCAGTGTAGTCGGGCATGCTCTGTGGCCCGGTGCTGAGTGGGGTGGAGATGTGACATCACCTGATGGTCTTCCTATGGCAGAGTGTGTCGGGCATGCTCTGTGACCTGTGCAAGAGTGGAATGGGACATCACCCATAGACTTCTATGGTAGAGTGTGTGGGCATGCTCTGTGACCTGTGCTGGAGGGGAATTGACATCACACCTATAACCTTCTATGGGTGATGTAGTGGGCAGCTCTGTGAACCATTTGCTGGGAGGGAGATGTGACATCCACCTATAGACTTCTATGGTAGCAGTGTAGTGGCATGCTCTGTGACCTTTCGGGAGGGGAGGGAGCTCAGGACATCACCCCTATCGACCTCTATGTAAGTTATTGGGCAGGCCTGTGCCCTGTGCGTGAGGGGAGATTGACACTCACTTATATACCGCTATGGTTAAAAGAGTGTAGTGGGCATGCCTGTGACCTGTGCGGGAACAGGGAGATGTGATATCACTTTATGACCTCTATGGCAGTGTAGTGGGCATCTCTGTGACTGTCGCTGGAGTGAGGGGAGATTGACATCACCTATGGACTTCTACTGGCCAGCTGGTAGTGCGCCTGCCTGTGACCAGTACATGGATGGGGGGGGGCGTGGACATCAACCTATGGACCTCTATGTCAGAGTGTAGTGGCAGCCGGTGACCTGTGCGGAGGGGAGATGTGAGCATCACCTCTAACCTCTATGGTAGATTAGTGGGCATTGACTCTGTGACCTTGCTGGAGAGGAGGGAGATGTGAACCGCCACCTATGACTTCTAATGCAGAGTGTATGGCAATGCTCGTGACCTTGTCGGAGGGTAGGGAGATGACATCACTAAGAACCTCCATGGCAAGTTAGTGGTGTGCATGCTCTGTGACTTGACAGGGAGAGGGAGGGAGATGAGGACACTCACCTAGACGCTGGTGGCAGCCTTGCACGGTCCAGAGGCGCACTCAGACCCTTTTCTGTGGGCACCTGGGCCATTTCCTGCCAGTTCCAAACAACTTAAAAGATTCTGCTTTTAGTCATTGTGATACCGTACTTTGTCTACTTTGGACTGTAGAAGATGTCGAGATGAATAAGCGGTCGCAAATTATCTTGGAGGACTTTCCTGCTGGCCCCACATACGAGCCTCTCTGTGAACAACACTGGAAGAGCTCAATGATGCAATTTGCCTTTTTCTTGGCTTTGTATGGCTGTCCTCAGAGGCCATTCGAATTGGTAAGAACGAGTAGGCATAATTCTGCCTTTATTTTTTGTTGGCTTCGCAAATAAATATAGGGGTTTTGGGGGGGGTTTGGCATTTTTGGGCACTCGTGGCCACTAAAAGGTCGCCCCATCACTGAGACCTATATAAATTCTATAAATGAGTGTCGTTGTAAGTGGCAATGCTCTGTGACTGTGCAGGGAGTGGAGCTGAGACAGCACCTAAGACTTCTAGGGGCTGAGTGAGTGGCATAGCTCCTGTGACCTGTGCAGGAATGGAGCTGAGACAAAGATCACCTATAGACTTCACTATGGGTGAGTGGATAGTGGGCATGCAGCTGTGACCTCTGCAGGATGGAGCTGAAGCCATCACCTATAGACCTTCTTGGGAGAGTGTAGTGGGGCATACGCTGATGACCTGTGCAGGGAGGGGAGGGGAGATGTGGCATCACCTATAGACTTCTAATGAGTGAGTCGATAGTGGGCATGCTCTGTGACCTGTGCAGGGAGGGGGAGTGTAGATGGACACACCCTATAAGACTTTCTAATGAGTGAGTGCTAGTGGCAGCTCTGTGAACCTGTGCAGGGAGGTGGAGGGAGATGTGACATCACTTAACTCTATGAGTGATGTAGTGGCATGCTTGTGCCCTGTGGCGACAGGGAGGGCGGAGGGGAAGATGACATCACCTATAACTTCTATGTGAGTGTAGTGGTCTGCTCTGTGACACTGTCTGGTAGGGGGGAGAGAGATGTGAACATCACCCTATAAGAACTTCTTGGAGTGGTGTGGTGGGCATGCTCCTGTTACCTGTGCCGGGATGGGGGGCGGAGGTAATACGACTGGGGCGTAGGTTATTAAATGGGGGCGGAGGTAATAAGAACTGGGGTTGAGGTAAAAAATGGGTGCGGGGTAATAAAACGGGGGCGGAGGGTAATAACAGGGCGGAGGTAATAAGACGGGGGCGTAAGGGTAATAATATGGGGGCGTAGGGTAATAAGACGGGGGAGCGGGGTATAAGACGGGGGCGGAGGGTAATAGAATACTGGGGCGGAGGTAATAAGACGGGGGCTTAGGGTATAAGACTGGGCGGAGGGTAATCAACATGGGGACGCGAGGAAATACACACGGGGGTAGGAGGTTAGAGTATAAGATGGGGGCGAGGGTAATAGACGGCGGATACGGCTGGTTAAATTCAGACACGGGGGTGTGCGGAGTAAAAGTTGGGGTGACGTATAACAATGGGGGCGGAGGGTAATAAGACGGGGGGCTTAGAGGTAATAAGACGTGGGCGGAGGGTAAAAAGATGGGGCAGAGGTAATAGATTGGGCAGTATCGTAATAATACGGGGGCCCCGGAGGTAATAAGACGGGGCGGAGGGTAAAAAATGGTGGCCGGACGTACATAAAGACGGGGGGCGATGTATAAGACGGCGGGAACGGAGGGGTAATCAAACTGGTGAGGGTAATAAGAGTGGCGTGGTAAATAAGATGGGGGTTAAGTATAAGAATGGAAGCGGGGGTATATTAAATGTGGGTTTCTGTTAATCCGCACACTGGGCGTGGCGGTATAATACTGGGGGCGGAGAGTACTAAAAACAAGCCCTGTGGCTGGCGGTAATACGTGGTGGCGTAGGGGTAAGAAACAGGGTCTTTAGGGTCATAGCATGGGGCGGAGGTATAAGACGGGGAGGATGGTATACGATGGGGCCGGAGGGTAATCACTACGGGCGGAGCGAGGTAATAAGATGGGGTGTGGAGGGTAATAAGATCGGGTGCAGGAGGTAAATAATACGGGGGCGGAGGGTTAAAAGATTGGGGCTGAGTGGTAATAAGAGAGGTCGGAGGTGATAAGCCGGGGGCTGAGGAAAAAGTGTGGGGGTGCGAAGGGTATAAGATGAGGGCGGAGGGTAATAAGATGGGGCGGGAGGGACTAGACGGGGCGGAGGGTAAAAAGATGGGGGTGGAGGGTAATAAGATGGGGGCGAGGGTAATAAGACGGGGGGCGGAGGGTATACGATGGGCAATAGGGTTATATATAAGACGGGGGGCGTAGGGTTAATAAGACGGGGCGAGGGTAATAAGATGGGTGCGGAGGTGAAAGATGGGGCGGAGGGAATAAGAACGGCGGACGGATGTCACTAAGAGGGGGGTGAAAGGGGTATAGAAGGTAAAGGGGGTTATAATTGTGCCGAGGGTATAAGATTGGGGCGGGGTAATAATAATGGGGGTGAAAGTGTATTAGAAAGGAAGTGGTGTATAATAGGGGCAGAGGGTACCAAGAGGTGGTGTTTTTATGACACCGGGGGTGGAAAAAAGGGTAACAATCAGATGGGTTGCTGAGGTTAATCCGACTTGGCTTAGGGTAAAACGACATGGGTGTGTTTGAAGTAATAAGATTGGGGTCGTATCGGAGTGTAATAGATGGGGGCGACGGGTTAATAAGACGAGGTGGGGGGGTTAGCGACGGGTAATAAACTCGGCGTTGACGAGGGGTATAGACCGTTGTGGATGGTAATAAAAGGTAGCGAAGGTGTAAAATGAATGGTGCTGCGCAGGGTAATAATAAGACTGCGGAGCGGAGTAATAAACATGGGGGCGAGGTATAAGACGGGTGTGGAGGCGTCTCCAAGAACGTGATGGAAGGGTAAAAGTGGGGGTGGTGATAATAAATATGCGGGGTCGGGAAGGGTAAGAGCCGAGGGAAGGGATGGTAAGAAGATCGATGGGCGGAGGGTAATAAGTTGGGGGCGGAGGGGTAATAAGACTGGGCGTAGGTAAAACGACGGGTGTGGAGAGTAATAAATGGGTGGTGGAAGGTCTAACTAAGCCGGGGAGTAGGGTAAAAATACGGGCGGAGGGTAATAACCGGGGGCATATGGTAATAAGATGGCGGGTCGGGGGTAATAACCGTGGGCCAAGGGTCAATAAACTCGTGGGTCTGGCTGATTTGTGGAGCTGAATACAGAAGGCTCCAAGGTTATTAGGGGCAGTTATGAGCGGCGCGGGGCAAGATCCCCCCACAAGACTTCGGCGTCTAATGACTCGTCCCTCGGTGTCGGCTCAAAGTCACTTGGACGAGACAATTTATCTGCCGCTCTCAGCCGCTCGTTAGGGCACAAGGAGATGTGACTGCTAATTAAAGTCTCTTTTATTAACAAGACAGGGATATTATCAATGGGGGGGGCCCCCCCCCAGTGATGGATCCTCGTCTGCAGTCGCTCGCCTCCCCTCATCACACCACACGGATCGTTTCACACGGTTTGCACATGTTTGTTCCATATGCACACATCCCCCGTTATTTGTGTTTTTGTCTTCTCTGGATATTTTTTTCTATTTTTCTGTAGATAAATAATCTCATGGAAAAGATTTTATTGAAAAAAAAAAAAATGTATATTTTTTCAATTCTTAGACTTTGCCTTTAAGAAGTATTTAAGGGAACCTGTCAACAGACAGGTTTCAGGAGCCCATCACCCCTGCACTGCACATGTCTTCCTGTTTCTTCGCTGAGCTTTGCTTTCCATATAAGTGGTGGTTTATGACAACTTCCTGCCCCTGACTAGGTGTAAACTCAGCGTGTCAGACTCATTGTCAGATTTAACACTCAGGTGTCACACTCAGGTGTCAGGTGTTAGACTCAGTGTCAGATGCAGTGTCAGGTGTCACACTCAGGTGTCAGGTGTAACACTCAGGTGTCACACTCAGGGTTCAGGGGTGTCACTCAGGTGTCAATGCTGGTGCAGGTGTAACACACGTGTCACCCGCAGTTGTCAGTCGTTTAGACTCAGGTGTCAGACTCAGGTGTCAGGTGTCAGATGCAGGTGTCGGGTGTCACCACTCGAGTGTCAGGTGTCACACTCAGGTGTCAGGTGTAACACTCAGGTGTCAGGTGTCAGACTCAGGTGTCAGATGTAACACTCAGGTGTCACACTCAGTTGTCAGGTGTAAGACTCCGGTGTCAGATGCAGGTGTCAGGTGTCAAACGGAGTGTCCAGGTGATCACACCCAGTGTCCAGGTTTAACCTGCAGTGTCAGGTTCAGACTAGGGTGTCAATGCAGGTTCAGTGGCACACCACTCGATGTCAGGTTGTCACACCCATGTGTCGTATAACACTCAGGTAGTCAGGTTCAGACTCAGTGTCGATGTAACACTTCAAGTGTCACACTCAGGTGAAGGTTGTAAGACTCAGGTGTCAAGATGCAGGTGTACGGTGTCACTCGAAGTGGCTCGGTGTCACCCCAGGTTGTCTGTTAACACTCGGTTCACAACTCAGGTGTCCGGGTCCGACCAGGTTGTCAGATGCAGGTGTCAGGTGTCACACTCTAGTGTCAGGTGTCACACCCAGGTGTAACACACAGGTGTCACATGCAGGTGTCAGGTGTAACACACAGGTGTCACATGCAGGTGTCAGGTGTCACACTCAGGTGTCAGTGTTAGGTATCAAATATGTCATTATATGATCTGTGACTCTGACTTCTGACCATGTCCTAAAGTGGACACTGTACTGAGGCAAATGGTGCCATGCTGCATCACTACTGGGCCAGTAGTACTGGGTATGTACTGAGCCGAGAGACACAATGGCACATTTACTTACCCCGGCCCATTCGCCGATCCGCTGCGCTTCTCTGCACAGGATTCGGGTCCGGCTCGGGATTTAAATTGTAGTTTCCACCCGCCGTCCACCATCGCTGAGCGCTGCAGCGCACGAAAATTAATCTTAATAACCCCCGGACTGGTCACACATATCCCATAGGAAGGTGAAGGTGAGCGCTCCCCAAGCCGACCATGTGCGTTCTTTTAAATGCGTGGGGCGGTTTTTCGATATACGTCGGGTTTATCGTTCGGCCACGCCCCCCCGATTTCCTCGTCGCCGCATGCCGGCCCTCATGCGCCACACTCCGATCGCGTGCGCCAAAAAACCCGGGGCTTCATGTCCAGGCGCGCAAATCGGAATATTCGGGTAACACCTCGGAAAAACGCGACTCGGGCCCGTAGTAAATGACCCCAAGTGACCTTATCATCAGACCGTGCCTAACATTATGTTACAACTCCACATTGCGGCCTCAGTCACTACCAGAGCTGCAGCCTCATGACTCCAGATTTGGAGTTCACACTCAGTTTTAATGTCATCTGTCCCAAAGCAGACCACAAGAGAGGAGGGGCCCGGTCCAGGCGCTGACATCTCCCGGCACCCAGAGAGGTCATCGGAGCAGCAGAACCGCAGCAATCATCGCCCTGTGCAGATACATTGGGGGTCATTCATCATTGGCTTTTTTGTCTATGTTTCGGGCAGTTGTATCACATGATCATAGAACAGGTCAGAGTCACCCTCCAGTGGCCAACTTCACAAGCGAGCCTACATACTGAGATGCGCCATGTGTGTGTCACATAACCTCCTTCACCCGTCCTGGCAAGAAATAGACAAAGGACCGCGACCACATTATCAGGACCAATCGCTCCTCAGAGGGAAATAAACTAAAGTACAAATTAACCAATCAAACCAAAACCTAATCGCGGAACCAACCAAACAACGAGAAATGTAATCACCATCAACCCATCACCCCCCCCCCCCCCATGTTATTATATTACACTATAGAAACAATATTTGGTTATAGAACATGGAAGGAACATGGGAGATCTGTCTCTGTCTCTGTCTCTGTCTCTGTCCTCTCTGATGCTCCTTTCCGTCTCTATACCTTCCTCTCCTCTTTCCTGTTAGTGGCTTCCTTCCCCTCCTTTTTCTCTCTCCTTTCCTGTAAAGACTCGTCCCTCTCTTTCCGCCCTCTTTTGCTCTGATCCTCTTGTTGCTCCTTCGTCCTCTGCTCTTTCTTCTCCTCTGCTCTTTCTTCTCCTCTGCGCTCTCTGCCTCTTCTCCTCCACCTTCACTTTTCCTCTGCTCTTTCTTCTCCTCTGTGTTCTCTTCTCCTCTTTCTCCTTCTTCTCTCTGGTGGCGCGCTCTGTTCCTGTTCCCCCTGCCTCTCTTTCCGCTTCTCCCCTCCTTCCCTTCTTCTTTAGAAATCTTGCGCCTCTGCCTCTTCTCCTCCACCTCAACTTTTCCTCGGCTCTTTGCTTCGCCCCTCTGGGTTCTCTATTTCCTCTTTCTCCTTCTGCTCGGTATCTGTTACAGCTCTCTGTGCTCCGCTGCGTCTCGCGTCTTCACTCTTCTTCGGTCCTTCCCCTTCCTCTTTCTCCTGATGGCACACAGCATAGTGGTTACAGTCTCTATGAGGGCACACAGCATAGTGGTTACAGTCTCTATGAGGCCCACAGCATAGTTGTTTAAGTCTCTCTGAGGGCACGACACATGTGGTTACAGTCTCTATGAAGGACACACTCATAGTGGTTACAGTCTCTCTATGAGGACACCAGCAATAGTGGTTACAAGTCTCTCTAATAGGGCACACAGCAAGTGGTTACAGCTCTCTGAGGGCACCCAGCAGAGTGGTTACATCCTCTATGAGGACACACAGGCATAGTGTTCCAGTATCATGAGGGTACAACAGCATAGTGGTTACAGTCTCTCTGAGGACACAGCCTAGTGGTTTACAGTCTCTATGAGGGCACACAGCATAGTGGTTACAGTCTCTATGAGGGCACACAGCATAGTGGTTACAGTCTCTATGAGGGCACAGCATAGTGGTTACAGTCTCTATGAGGGCACACAGCATAGTGGTACAGTCTCTATGAGGCACACAGCTAGTGGTTACATTCTCTATGAGGGCACACAGCATAGTGGTTACGTCCCTCTATGAATGCACACAGCATGTGGTTACAGTCCTCTATGAGGGCACACAGCACTAGTGGTTACAGTCTCTATGAGGGCACACATCATAGTTTACAGTCTCTATGAGGGCACACAGCTAGTGGTTCAGTCTCTATGAGGCACACAGCATAGTGTTACAGTCTCTGAGGGCACACACATAGTGGGTTACAGTCTCTAGAGGCCACAGCAATAGTTGTTACAGTCCTCTATGAGTACGCACAGCATAGTGTTACAGTCTCTATGAGGGCACCCACATAAGGGTTACGTCTCTCTGATGCTACACAGCATAGTGGTTACAGTCATCTCTGAGGGCACCAGGCAAATAGATAGTAGTTATATCCCTGTACATAGGGGGCAGTATTATAGTAGTTATATCCCTGTACATAGGGGGCAGTATTATAGTAGTTATATTCCTGTACATAGGGGGCAGTATTATAGTAGTTATATCCCTGTACATAGGGGGCAGTATTATAGTAGTTATATTCCTGTACAAATAGTTATTTGTGTTGTATCAGGATGTCTGGCTGTAGTATCCTGCTATCATTTACTGTAATATCCCTCGGTTAGTTTTGAAACGCAGTAAGAACCTGATTGTTACCATGGCTGTTGTATAATAATCCTGTAATGGGGGGAAAGAAATATGTGACAGACAATCTTGTTCTTCGATTTTGTTTATTTTAATTGTATAAAATTTCAAAATTGCAAAAATAAATTCTTTTAAAAAAAAAGGAAGAGCTTGGTAGGTACTGATGGGTTTCCTGCCATTCATACCCTGCACCGTGTATTTTGTATGGTCTCCTGTTAATACTTATCACCATCACATCCCCATTAGCACATGAGTATAACCACCCCCCCCCCCTGCACCATAATATAAGCCGTAATAATCCCGACACATCTGCAAATGAAAGCCACATGGAGCTTGGGCCGGGCATGAAATGAGCCCAGAATCACATGGGACCGAGGAAAATCCGAGAGCAAAGCGGAAAGTCTGAGAGCGCTGGGAGGTTTATGGCGAGAAGAAAGGACGACTCCATATGACAGGATCCAGGAAAGACCAAAATTACAGACTATGAATCATGTGCAGAGGAACCCGACCAGAACCACCACAGAGAGATGGAAAGATGGAAGGATCCGGAAATTATTCTATATCATCACCGCTGCAGAAAGTACTGAAACACTGGAGAGAAAGGGCCAGAAATAGCAACCTGAATATAAATGTACATAGGGGCAGTATTATAGTAGTTATATTCCTGTACATAGGGGCAGTATTATAGTAGTTATATTCCTGTACATAGGGAGCAGTATGGGAGGAAGGGACAGTACTAGAGAGAGGAAAGGACGGTACTAGAGGGAGGAAGGGACAGTACTAGAGAGAAGGGACAGTACTAGAGAGAGGAAAGGATGGTACAAGAGAGAAGAAGGGACAGTACTAGAGAGATGAAGGGAGAGTACTAGAGAGAGGAAGGGACAGTACTAGAGGGAGGAAGGGATGGTACAAGTGAGAGGAAGGGACAGTACTAGAGAGATGAAGGGACAGCACTAGAGAGAAGGGACAGCACTAGAGAGAGGAAGGGACAGTACTAGAGAGATGAAGGGACAGTACAAGAGAGAGGAAGGGACAGTACTAGAGAGAAGAAGGGACAGTACAAGAGAGAGGAAGGGACGGTACAAGAGAGAGGAAGGGACAGAACTAGGGAGAGGAAGGGACAGTACTAGAGAGAGGAAGGGAGAGTACTAGAGAGAGGAAGGGACAGTACTAGAGAGAGGAAGGGAGAGTACTAGAGAGAGGAAGGGACAGTACTAGAGAGAGGAAGGGACAATACTAGAGAGCGGAAGGGACAGCACTAGAGAGATGAATGGACAGTACAAGAGAGAGGATGGGACAGTACTAGAGAGAGGAAGGGACAGTACTAGAGAGATGTAGAGAGCAACCTGATGTTTCCACAATCACGCGGTTCCGAGCGCTCAAGGATACTCCGGACTCCCGATATCTTACTCTCATCGGATATTTATTGTTAAAATATGGTACATAAAATGCTCTGTTGCAACAGAGAATACACGGGAACATAAGGATTACATGCTGTTATTTATCACCAAATAGGTGAGAGTCCATATGGACAAACTTTCTGTTTTTATCTGACTGCCTTGGGTAATACACCAGGAGAGCGCTCCTGTCTTTTTTCCCTGTTTTGTCTCTCTCCTGTCATCTCGGAGGGAGATTGCATTGTGTGCATCACCCACTCTGCTCCCAGGTTTCATACAGCACTAGAGAGAGGAAGGGAGAGTACTAAATAGAGGAGGAGACGGTACTAGAGAGAGGAAGGGACAGTACTAGAGAGAGGAGGAGACGACACTAGAGAGAGGAAGGGACAGTACAAGAGAGAGGAAGGGACAGCAATAGAGAGAGGAAGTATTAAGAGAGAGAGATAGGTACAGTAACAAAGTTAGGAAGGGACATTACAAAAGAGAAAGGAAAGGAAGGTTACAGTACTAGAGGATAAAGAAGGGGACTTACAAAGAGAGGAAGGACAAGTACTAGAGAGAGGAGGGCGACCAGTAACACATAGAGAGAGATTAGGGGACCTAAAAGAGATAGGAAGTGACCAATCCGGCAATAGCATCCGAGGAGGGACAGTACTAAGAGAAGAAGGACATACAAATAGAGAGGAAGGTGACGGTACAACACATATTGATGGGAGGTACTAATAGAGTATTAGACGGTAGTTACTCAGAAGAGACATGAGGAGACGGTACTAGATAGCAGGAAGCGACGTTACTCTAGATTCGCGGAAGGAGAGTACACAGAGAGAGGAAGACAGTACTATAAGAGAGCGAAGGAAAAGTCTAGAGAATGAGGGAGAGCTACTAGAGAGAGGACGGGAAAGTAACATAGACACAATGAGTACGGACCTTACTCGAGAGAGGAGGACAGTACTAAGGAGAGTGAAAGGTCCTGTACTAGCAAGAGATAAAGGGAGAGTCAACCAAGAGAGATGAGGTACAGAGTACTAGAAGAGAAGAAGGGACTGTACAAGAAGAGAAGGACACTACAAAAGAGACAAGGAGGGACTGTACAGATAGATTAACTAACGGTACAAGAGAGGAAGTGACAGTCCTAGAGAGAGGAAGAGACTGTACTATATGAGGAGGAGATGTTTTAAGAGAGAGGAATGTGAGAGTACTCTATAGATGTAAGGAGAGCCTACTAGAATGGAAGGAGTAGTACCAAGAGAGTGGAAGGATAGTAATAGAGAGTGGAAGAGAGAGTACTAGAGAGATTAAGGAGAGATGTACTATAGAGAAGACCAAGGGACGGTCCAAGAAGGAAGCAGACGGTACGAAGTAGAAGGTACTTATACAAGAGAGAGTTAAAAGGCGACGGTAACAGATATAAGGAAGGGACAGTACCTAGATCGAGGAAGATAACGGTAACTATCTACTAAGGAGTGATGTCTTTTAGACAGAGAGGAAGTAGATTACTAGAGAGTGGAATGAGAGTACTAGAGAGTGAATGGAGATATACCAAGAGATGAGAAGTGATAGTACTAGAGAAACTTAAAGGGAGAGTACTAGTAGAGAGGAAGGCGAGCAGTACGCAGGAGAGGAACTGACAGTACTAATAGAGACAAGTAAGGGACAGTACGAGATGGAGAACTGACGGTACTAATATGGATGAAGGGGCAGTATAGAGAGAAGAAGGAACATTACAAGAGAGAGGAAGGGACTATTCTAATGAGAGAACATAAGGGAGCATTACTCTAGAGAGTGACGGTACATTCTAGAGAGAGGAAGGGACCATACTAGAGGGACGTGCACAGGACCGTACTAGCGAGATTGAAGGGACAGTGACTAGAGAGATGGAAGGACTGTTAACTACAATAGGAATGAATCTGACTCTTACAAAGAGATAGTAACGTACAGTACAATAAGAGGACAGGGAACATTACTAGATAGAAGAAGGTACAGTACTAGACGATATGGAAATACGGTACAGAGTAGGATGTACAGTACTATATAGATGAAGAGCTGATGGTCAAGAAGAAGAAAGGACGGTAACTAGAGAGAGGAAGTGGGAGAGTAAAGAGTGTGCATCAGATAAACATATCGTTGATCAAGAGAGACAATAGAAAGAGAAAATTGGGAGATATCAGAGACATCATCACTGAAAGATAGAGTCAGTAGGAGAAAGAGAGAGACAGACTCTGAGAAATCCTAAATGCATATCTTCCATGACTCTACTAGCTTCTCCCTGTATTCATGTACTGTCTTTACCTTTTTACTTACACTCACCCTGTAGTGTTCTATCCTGTACGTGCTCCATACCGGTACTAAATGTCCTGATACTACTCTCTACTGACCTAACATGTCCTGTACTGCTATACCTGTACTGCTCCCCTACCTTACTAATGCTCCTGTACTACTCTACTACCTGTACATCATGTCCTGATACTGCTCCCATACGTGTACTCATGTCCTGTATTGCCCCCTACCTGTACTACATGTCCTGTACTGCCCCCTACCTGTAAC
The DNA here is from genome assembly GCA_019512145.1 of Engystomops pustulosus. NCBI lineage: Eukaryota > Metazoa > Chordata > Amphibia > Anura > Leptodactylidae > Engystomops > Engystomops pustulosus. The sequence goes on along the minus strand of WNYA01001785.1, from coordinate 37,872 downwards.
TACTACTGTACCGCTCTCTACTGTACTACATGTACTGTACCACCCTCTACCCTGTACCACATGTCCTGTCTGCCCCCTACCTTTACAACTAACTGTCCTGTAACTCGCCTCCCTACCTATACTACTGTCCTGTACTGCTAGGCCTCCTACCTGTACTTACATGTAACTGTAACCTGCCCTCTTCTGCGTACTAAAACTGTACTAGTACTGCGCTCTAACCGTCCTACATGTCCTGTACTGCCCCTACCGGTAATCACATTTACATTACTGCCCTCTACCTCGTACTACACAGTACTGTACTGCCCTATACCTGTCTACCTGTCTGTAGCGCTGCCCTCTCCCCTACACATGTCATTATTGCCACCCTAAACATACCTGTACCTACATGTCCGGTATTGCCCCCCTACCATGTACTCAACAATGTCCCTGTGACGGCCCCCTACCTGGTACTAACATGTCCTTACTGCCCCCCTAACTGTACTACATGAACTTATGCTCCTACCTATACTCAGTCCTTACTACTATCTACCTGTAACATAACATGTACCTGTACTTCCTACCTGTACTACATGTCCTGTACTGGCCTCTACCTGTACTACATGTCCCTGTACTCCCTCTACCTGTACTACAATCTTCATGTACTGCTTCTACCTGTACTACATGTCCGTTTACTGCCCTCTATCTGATACTAACATTTACTCGTACTGCTCCCTACCTATAACTACATGTCCCTGGACTACTATTACCTGTACACTACATGTCCTGTACTGCCCCCCTACCTTTCCGACATGTCCTGTACTGGCACAGCTACCATGTACGACATGTCCGTATGACCCCCTTAACCTGTACTATTCCTGTACTGCCCCCAACCTTACTACGTGTAATATACGCCCTCACCACCTGTACTACATGTCCTGATTTACTGGCCCCCTACCTGTACTCACATGTCCTTGTTACTGCCCCCAACACCGGTACTACATCATACTGTACTGCCCTCTATCTTTACTACATTATACTATACGTCACACCCTAAGCTGTACTACGTACACCAGTCTGCCCCCTACTTGTCCACTACACAGGTACTGTACTGCCCTATCGGTATCTACAATTACTGTCTGCTCTCTACCTTGAACTACATGTCCTTACTGCCCTCTACCTGTCCTACATGGTTTCACTTTACTGCCCCTACCTGTACCTACATGTCCTGTACGCCCCCTCACCTGTCTACATGTACTCTGTACTGTACTAGACACCTCATCTTTACTACATGTCTGTACTACTGCCCCCTAGCTGTACTACGTATCCTGTTACTGCGCCCCCTACTTGTTACGTACTACATGTACTGTACCTGGCTGCCCTCTACATCTGTACTCAACATGGGCCTGTACTATGGGCCCTTTACCTTTCCTACATACGTCCTGTACTGCTCTCTACCTGTACTACTGTACCATACCCTGTCTGCTTCCGACCTGTACTACATTTCCTGTACTGCCACTTCCTGTACTACATGTCCTGTACGCGTTCCTAAGCTGTACTACATGTACTGTACTGCGCCCTACCTGTACGAATACATGTCTTACTGCTTCCTCCTGTACTACATGTCCTGCTACTGCCCTACTTGTACTAACATAGGCCTATGTACTCCGCCTACTTTACTACTACATGCCCCCCTGGACTGCCTTTACCTGGACGACATGTCCGTCACTGCTCATCATAACCTGCATACTAAACATGTCCCATACTAGGGCTTCCTACCTCTACTCATTTCCTGTCTACTAGCACATATACACCGTACTACATTCCTGTACTCTTCCTACCTGTACTACATGTACTGTACTGCTCCCGCCTGTAAAACTACATGTCCTGTAGCTGCGTCCTCCTGTACTACATGTCTGTAACTACCCCCAATACCTGTACTACATTCCTGTACTGCCCACCCAACAATTGATTACTAACCTTGTCCTGTACTGCCCCACCCAAAACAAAAAAGGTACACTTACCTGACTACATGTACTGTACTCTGCCCCCTACCTGTACTACATGTACTGTACTGCTTCCTACCTTACTACCTGTACTTCTCTCTACCTGTACTAACTGTCCTGCACTGCCCTCTTACTGTACTACTGTCCTTTACTGGCCCGGGCTACTTTACTACATGGTCCTTTACTGCACGCCTACTTTTACTACATGTCTGTACTGCCCTACCGTACTACATGTCCCGGTTACTTCTCTCTACCACCTGTCTAACATGTACCATACTGGCTTCCTACCTGTACTATCATTTCCTGTACTCTGCCCATTACCCTGTACTACATTCCTGTACTGCTTCCTGCCTGGACACGATGTACTGTAATGCTCCCTACCTGTACTACATGTCCTGTACTGCTTCCGACCTGTACGACATGTCCTGTACGCCCCCTACTTAATACATGTCCTGTACTGCCCCCCACTTGTACTATATGTCCTGTCTGGTCCCTCTACCTTACGACATGTCCTGTACTGCTGGCCCCTACCTGTAACTAACATGTCCTTACTGCCCCTCCTACCTCTTGGTACTACATGTACTTCGCTCTACCTTTACTACATGTCCTGTCTGCCCTCTACCTGTACTACATGGTCCCTGTACTGCCCCCACCTGTACTACAGTCCTGTACTGCCCTCTACCAAAAAACCGCCCCCTAACCTGTACTAAGGTCCTGTACTTACTGCCCCTACCTGTACTACATGTCATGTACTTGGCCCCCTACCTGTACTACATGTCCTGTACTGCCCCCTACCTGTACTACATGTACTTACTCCCTCTACCTGTCCTACATGTCCTGACTGCCTCTACCTGTACTACCTGTCCTGTATGCCCCCCACCTGTCTACATGTCCCGTACTGCCCTCTAAATCAAACGCCCCCTACCTTACTACATGTCCTGTACTGGCCCCCTACCTGTACTACATGTCTTCCCTCTCCTGTACTACATGTCCCTGTAACTACATTTACCTGTACTAACCTGTCTGTACTGCTTCCTACCTGTACTACATGTCCTTACTGCCCCTACCTGTACTACATGTCCTGTAACTGCCCTTTACCTGTACTACATGCCCTGTACTGCCCTCTACCTGTACACATGTCCTGTACTCTGCCCTCTATACCTGTAACTAACGTGTCTGTAACTGGGGTACTGCCCCTCCTGTTACTAAAGTCCTGTACTGCCCTCTACCTGTACTAACATTTCCCCTTACTGCTTCCTACCGTACTGCATGTACTGTTAACTAGGCCCCCTACCTGTCCTACAATGTCCTTATGCTGGCCCTTTACCTGTCTAACATCCCGCTTACTGGGCCCTCTACTGTACTACATGTCCGTACTGCTCCCCTACCTGTACTACATTCCTGTACTGCCCTCATCTTACTACATGTACGGTCACTGCCCCTACTGTACTACATGTCCTTACTGCCCTCTACCTGTCTACATGTCCTGTACTGGTGCCCCCTACCTGTCCACAAGGTCCCTTGGTACTGCCCCTACATAACTACATGTACTGTACTGCCCCCTAGCTGTACTACAGGTCCTGTACTAGCTCTCTAACTGTACGAACAGTCCTGTCTTCTGCCCTCTACCCTAACCTGTACATACATGTCCTGTACTTGCTTCCTAACCTGTACTACCTTCCGGTACTGCCCTCTATCTGTACTCCATGTACGTGTACTGCCTTCGCTTACTACAATGTCCTGTACCTACTTCCCCCTAAACCTGTACTTACTGTCCTGTACTTGCCCCCCCTACTTGTACTACTGTCCTGTACCGCCCTCTACCTGTAAGACATGTCCTTGACTTCCCCCTACCTGTACGACATGTACTGTACTGTCTCGCCCCTACCTGTACATACATGTCCTGTACCCCGCCCTCTACCTGTACTACATTTCCTTACTTCCCCCTACCTGTACTACATGTCCTGTACTGCCCCCTACTTGTCTACATGTCCTGTGCCTGGCTCCCCTACCTGTACTACATGTACGGTATCTGGTACTCTCCCTAACCTGTACTACATGTCCTGTACTCCCCCTACCTGTACTACTGTCTGTCTGCCCCTCTACCTGTAACTACATTCCTGTACTGCCCCCGCTCCCTGTACTACATGTCTTGTACTGCCCTCTACCTTACTACATGTCTGTACTGCCCCTACCTGTACTACTGTACTGTTATCGCCCTCTATCTGTACTACATGGACTGGACTGGCCCTCTACCTGCACTACATGGTACTGTACTGCCTCACCTGTATTACATGTCCTTTCTTGGCCCCTACCTGTACTACATGTACTGTATCTCTGCTTCCCTACCTATACTACATGTCCTGGTACTACTATCCTAAACTCCTCTACCGTGTACACAGCCCTGTAATTGCCCCTCCCTGTACTACATGTACTGTAAAAACTGCTCCTAACTATACTACATGTCCTGTTACGCTCTCTACTTACTACCTGCCTGTCCTTTCTTCCGCTTCCTACCTGTACTACAATGGCCTGTACTGCCTTAAACCTGTACTACATGTACTGACTGCTCCCCTCCTACCTGTAACTCCATGTCCTGTACTGCCCATTACCTTTACCTACATGTCCGTACTGCCGCCCTCACCTGTACTAACAATGTCCTGACTGCCCCTACCTGTACTACATGTACTGTACTGCTCCTACCTATACGTACATGTCCTGTACACTATCTACCTGTACTACTTCCTGTACTGGCCCTCTACCTGTACACATGTCCCTGTACTGCTCCCACTGGACTACATGTCCGGTACTGGCCCTCTACCTTACTACTGACTGTACTGCTCCATACCCTATACTACTGTCCTGTACTACTATCGACCTTACTTACATGTCCTGTAGCCCCCTACCTGTACGCCATTCCTGTACTGGCCTCTACCTGTAACTACATGTCCTGTCTGCCCCCTCCTGTACTACTATGTCCTGTACTGCCCCCCCCAAACCTGTACTACATTAAGTACTGCCCTCTACCGTACTACAGTCCTTACTGCCCCCTACTGTACTACATGTCCTGTACTCCCCCTACCTGTACTACATGTACTGTACTGCCCTCTATCTTTACTACATGTACTGATACCGCCCCCCTAGCTGTACTACGTATCCTGTATGGTCCCCCTACTTGTCCTACATGTATGTACTGGCCCTCTATCTGTACTACATGTACTGTACTGCTCTCTACCTGTACTACATTTCCTGTACTGCCCTCTACTGTACACATGTCCTGTACTGCAGCCTGCGCCTATTACTACAGGTCCTGTACGGCCCTTTGACCTAGTACTGACTTCCTGTACGGCTCTCTACCTGTTACTACTGTACCATACTGCTTCCTACCTGTACTTACATTTCCTGTACCTGCCCATACCCTGTACTACATGCTTGTACTGCTTCCTACCTGTCTCTCTTACTGTACTGCTGCCTCCCTGTACTACTGTCCTGTACTGCTTCTACCTGTACTACTGTCTCTGTACTGCCCGCTACTCTTGTACTACATTCCTTACTGCCGCCTCTTTACTACTACCTGTTCCTGTACTGCCCTTTACCCTGTACAAACAAATTGGGTTCCTGTACTGCTCTCTCTCCTGTCTACAATGTACCATACTGCTTCCTACCTGTACTACATTTCCTGTACTGCCCATTACCTGTACTACATGTCCTGTACTGCTTCCTACCTGTACTACATGTACTGTACTGCTCCCTACCTGTACTACATGTCCTGTACTGCTTCCACCTGTACTACATGTCCTGTACTGCCCCTACCTGTACTACATGTCCTGTACTGCCCCCCACTTGTTACTATATGTCCTGTACTGCCCCCTACCTGTACTACATGACTGTGTACTGCCCCTACCTGTAACTACATGTACTTTACTGCTTCCTACCTGTACTAACCTGTACTTCTCTCACCTTTAACTAAATTCCTGCACGTCCCTCACCTGCACTACATGTCCTGTACTGCCGCTACTTGTACTACATGTCCGTATGCCGCCTACTTTTACTACATGTCCTGTACTGCCCTTTAACCTGTACTACATGCTTTTACTGCTCTCTACTGTATACATGGACTGGCTTTCCTTCCTACTGTACTACATTTCTACTGCCCTACCAGTACTACATGTCCTGTTGCTTCCTACCTTACTACTGTACTGTACGGCTCCCGAACTGTACTACATGTCCTGTAACTGCTTCCTACCGTCTAACATGTCCTGTCTGCCCCCTACCTGTACTACATGTCCCTGTACTGCCCCCCCACTTGTACTATAATTCCTGTACTGCCCCCTACCTGTACTACTGATCCTTGTACTGGCCCCCTACGCTGGACTACATGTACTGTACTGCTTCCTACCTGTACTACCTGTACTTCTCTCTACCTGTACTACATGTCCTGCACTGCCCTCTACCTGTACTACATGTCCTGTACTGCCCGCTACTTGTACTACATGTCCTGTACTGCCGCCTACTTTTACTACCTGTCCTGTACTGCGGCCCTTTACCTGTACTACATGTCCTGTACTGCTCTCTACCTGTAGCTACCTGTACCATACTGCTTCCTACCTGTACTACATTTCCTGTACTGCCCATTACCTGTACTACATGTCCTGTACTGCTTCCTACCTGTACTACATGTACTGTACTGCTCCCTACCTGTACTACATGTCCTGTACTGCTTCCTACCTGTACTACATGTCCTGTACTGCCCCCTACCTGTACTACATGTCCTGTACTGCCCCCCACTTGTACTATATGTCCTGTACTGCCCCCTACCTTACACAATGTCATGGACTGCCCCTACCTGTCTACATGTCCTGGACTCTGCCCCCTACCTGTACTACAGTACTTTCTCTCCCTCTACTACCTGTACTACATGTTCCTGTATCTGCCCTCTACCTGTACTACATGTCCCTGACTGCCCCCCACCTGTACTAACATGTCCTGTACTGCCCTCTAAACCCCGCCCCCTACCTGTACTAAATGGCCCGAGATACGAGGATATATCCCTGCCGCCCCCCCTACCTGTACTACAGGGTACTTTTAATTTCCCCTCTACCGTTACAATTCCTGTACTACCCTTTACCTTACTACATGTCCGTACTCTGCCTCCTACCTGTACTACATGTGCCTGGTACTGCGCCCCTCCTGTACTACATGTCTCTGTACTGCCCTTTACCGTACTACATGCCCTGTACTTGCCCTCTTAACCTTACTACATCCCTGTACTTCTGCCCTCTACCTGTTACTACATGTCCTGTACTGCCCCCGACCTGTACTAAGGTCCCGTACTGCCCCTACCTGTACTACATGTCCTGTTACTGCTATCCTCCTGTACTGCATGTACTGTACTGGCCCCCTACCTGTACTCATGTCCTGTAGCTGCCTTTACCTGTACTACATGCCCTGTCCTTGGCCCATCTACCTGTACTACATGTCGCTGTACTTTCTCCTACCTGTACTACATGTCCTGTACTGCCCTCTATCTGTACTACATGTACTGTAACTGTGCCCCCTACCTGTAACTACATTCCTGTCTGCGCATGCCCTCTACCTTCCTACCGTCCTGTAACTGCCCCCTACCTGTACTACATGTCCTGTACTTCCCTACCGTGTACTACATGTACGGTACTGCCCCCTAGCTGTACTCATGTCCTGTATCGTGCTCTCTAACTGTGACTACATGTCCTGTACTGCTCTACCTGTACTACATTCCGGTACTGCTTCCTACTGTACTACATGTCCCTGTACTGCCCTCTATCTGTACTACATGTACTGTAAAACGGCCCTCTAACCGGTACTACATGTCCTGTGCGCTTTCCCCCTACCTGTACTACATTGCCTTTACTGCCCCCTACTTTTTACTACATGTCCTGTACCGCCCTCTACCTGTACTACATTCCTGTAATTCCCCTACCTGTACTACATGTACGTGTACTGCCCCCTACCTTTACTTAACAAATTCCCTGTACCGCACCGCGCCCTCTAGCGGTACACAGTCCTTACTTCCCCTACCTGGAATACATGTCACTTGTACTGGCCCCCTACTTGTCCTCATGTCCTGTGCTGCCCCCTACCTGTACTTAATGTACTTACTGCTCTCTACCTGTACTACATTTCCTGTACTTCTGCCCCTACCTGTACTACATTTACGGTACTGACTGCCTCTACCTGTATACTACAGCGCCTGTACTGCCCTCCTTCCCTGTGACTACCTGTCTTGTACTCGCCGCTCTACTTACTACTGTCTTGTACATGCCCCCTACCTGTCTACATGTACTGTACTGCCCTCTAAATCTGTACTCAGTGACTGTCTGCCCTCTACCTTGCATTAAGTACTGTACGCTTCTACCTGTACTACATGTCTGTACTAACTCTTCTACCTGTACTACATGTCCTGTAACTCTGCTCTACTGTAACCTACAGGTCCTGTACTGCTCCCTACCGGTACTACGGTCCTGTACTGCCCTCTAAACCTATCCTACATGTCCTGTACTTGCTCTACCTGTACTACATGTCCTGTACTGCCCTCTACCTGGACGAACATCCCTGTACTGCCCTCTACCTGTTACTACATTATCTGTACTGCTCCTCTAACCTGTACTAGATGTCCTGTACGGCCCTCACATGTGCTACATGTACTGTACTGCCCCCCACCTGTACACTGTCCTGTACCGCCCTCTACCTGTATTACATGGCCTGTACTGCTCTCTACCTGTACTAACATGTCCGCTGTAACTGCCCCTTCTACCTGTACTACATCTCCGTACTGCCTCACCTGTACTACTGTACGGATACTGCCCTCTACCTGTACCACATGTCTGTACTGCCGCCTCTACCTACTACATGTACTGTACTGCTCTCGTATCTGTCTACTGTACTGTACTCCCTCTACCGGTACTACATGTCTGTACTGCCCTCTACCTGTACTACCTGTACTTTACTTTAACGCCCCTCTACCTTAGCTACAGTACTGTACTGCCCTCTACCTGTACTCATGTACTGTACTGCCCTCTACCTGTACTATCATGTCCTGGTAACTGCCTCTAACTACCCCACCCCCCCCCCCCCCCCCCCCCCCCCCCCCCCCCCCCCGCCCCCCCCCCCCCCACCCCCCACAACCGCCCCCCCCCCCCCCCCCCCCCCCCCCCCCCCCCCCCCCCCCCCGGTTTTTTTGTTTTTGGGAGGGGGTGGGTTGGTGTGGGGGGGGGTGGGGGGGGGGGGGGGGGGTGGTGTGTGTGGGTGGGGGGGTGGTTGGGGTGTTGGGGGTTGGTGTTGGTTTTTTTGTGGTGGGGGTTGGGGGGTGTGTTGGGTTTGGGTGGGGTGATTTTCGTTTTTGTTTTGGTTTTTTTGTTTTTGGGTTTTTTGTTTTTTTTGGTTTTTTTTTTTTTTTGTTTTGTTTTTGTTGGTTATTTTGCAAAACACAAACAAGCAAACACCGCCGGAATCCCCCCCCCTTTTTTTTTGTTTGTTTTTTTTTTTTTTTTGCTTTTGTTTTGTTTTTGTTTGTTTTTTTTTTTTTTGTTTTTGTTTTTTTTTTTTTGTTTTTTGTTTTTTTTTTTGTTGTTTTTTTTTTGTGTTTTTTTTTTTTTTGTGTTTTGTTTTGTTTGTTTTATTTGTTTTTTTTGTTTTTTTTTTTGTTTTTGGGGGTTTATTGTTTTTTGTGTTTTTTTTTGTTTTTGTTGGTTTTTTTTTTGATTTTTTTTTTTTATTTATTTGTTTTGTTTTTTTTATGGGTGGAGACCCAGACAGCAACCCGAAATAGGACCCAACCCCCCCCCCCCACGGCCCACCACACCACCCCCCACCCCCCCCCCCCCCCCCCCCCCCCCCCCCCCCCCCCCCCCCCCCCCCCCAGTCCCCGCCCCCCCCCCCCCCCCCCCCCGCCCGCCCCCCCCCCCCCAAAAACAACCGGAAAGCCAAAGCAATGTGTTTTTTTTTTTTTTTTGTTGTGTTGTTTTTTGTTTTTGGTTTTGGATTTTTTGTTTTTTTGTTTGTTTTATGTGTGGTTGTGATGGTTTTGAATGTTGTGTTTTTTTGTTTTTTTTTTTTGGGCGATTTTTTTTTTTTTGTAATTTTTAGGGATATTTGGTTTATTTATCCCCCCCCGCCCCCCACACACCCCCACCCCACCCGCCCCCCGCCCCCCCCCCCCCCCCGCCCCCCCCCCCCCACCCCCGCCGCCAGCACCCCCCCCCCCCGCCGGGCCTCCCTCCTTCAGCCCCGCCCCCCCCCCCCCACCCGCCCACCCACCCCCCCGTCCGCCCCACCCCCCCCCGCGACACCCCCACCCTTCCCCCCCCCCCACTCCCCACCCCCTCCCACTACACCCCTCCCCCCCCCCCACCCCCCCCCCCCCCCCAACTCCCCCCCCCCCGCCCACCCACCCCGCCCCCTGATCCCCCCCCCCACACTACCCACTTGCCCACACCCGCCCCGCCCCTCCCCACTCCCCCCCCTCCCGCGCCCCCCCCCCCACCCCCCCCCCCCCCCCGCCCCCCCCCGCCCCCCCCCCCACCCCCCTACCCCCCCCCCCCCCCCCCCCCCCACGCCCGACCCCCACTAACCCTAACCCCCCCCCCCCCCCCCCCCCCCCCCCCCCCCCCCCCCCCCCCCCCCCCCCCCCACCCCACCTCCCCCCCCCCCCCCCTGACCCCCCCCCCCACCGCCCCCTGTACTCTGCTTCCACCTGTACTACATTACTGAAACTGTAACTGCCCTCTATCTGTACTACATTACTGTACTGCCCTACCTGTACTACATGTACTGTCTGGTTACTGCTGTGCCCTGCTACCTGTACCTACATGTCCTTTACTGCCTCTACCTGTATACATCTCCTGTACTCTGCCCCCTCCCTGTCCTTACACTGTACTGTAGCTTCCTCTCCCTGTACTACATGTACTGTACTGGCTCTACCTGTACAACTGTCCTGTACTCTTGCTTCCTACCCTGTACTACATGTACTGACTGTACTGCCCTCTATCTGTACTACATGTCACTGTACTGCTCCCGACCTGTACTACATCTGTACTCCCTCTACCTGTACTACATTCCCTGTACTGCCCTCTACCTGTACTACATCTCCCTGTACTGCCCCCTCCCTGTACTTTACATGTCTTGTACGTGCCCTCTACCTGTACTACTGTCCTTGTACTGCCCCCTAACCTGTACTACATGTACTGTACTGGGCCCTCTATCTGTACTAGCATGTACTGTCTGCCCCCCTACCTGTACTACTACAATGGCCTGTCTTGTCCCTCCCTACCTGTACCACATTACTGTACTGCCCCCTCTACCTGCACTATACATGTAGCTGTACTTGCTCTCCCTGTACTACATGTCCTGTACTGCTTCCTACCTCTCCTGTACTCCATGTCCTTACTGCCCTCTACCTTATACATGTCCTGTAGCTATGACTGCCCTCACCTGTACTACATGTCCCTGTACTGTTTCCGACCTTACTCAGGTCCTGTACTGGGCCCTCTACCTGTAAAAGAAAAACTACAAATCCCCCCTTCCTGTCCTGCCTCTACCTGTACTACATGTACTGTACTGCCCTCTACCCTGTTACTACATTCCTGTCTGCCATCTCCGAATGTGCTACATGTAACGGGTACTGCCCCCCCACCGTGTACTACATGTCCTGTACCGGCCCTCTTACAAAAACAAATAACTGTAATTACAGTCCTGTACCGCTCTCGCTAGCTGTACTACATGTCCTGTAACGCCCTCTATGCTTACTACATGGCCTGTACTGGCCCTCAAACCAACCTGTACTGAGCATGTACTGTACGCCCTCTAACCTTTACTACATGTACTGTCCTGCCCTCCACCTGTACATTACTGTACTGCCTCGATTACCTGTACTACATGACTGTACTGCTCTCTATCTGTACAAGTTACTGTACTGTGGCCCTCTACCCTCTGGTACTACTGTAACTGTACTGGCCCTTCTACCTGTACTACATGTACTTTACATATGCCCTCTACCTTTACCCATGTCCTGTAATGCCTTCTACACTGCCTCATGTACTGGTACTGCCCGCTACCTGTACTACATGTAGCTGTACTGGCCTCTACCTGTACTACATGTCCTGTACTGCTCCGACTGTACTACATGTACTGTACGTGCCCTCGCTATCGGTTACTACATGTAACTGTCCTGCTCCCTACCGTACTACTGTACTGTACTGCCTTCCTCCCTGTACATGTACTTACTTGCCCTCTACCTGTACTACTGTACTGTACTGCCCTCTACCTGTACTACTGTACTGTACTACTGCTTCTTATTCTCGTAACTACATGTACTGTACTGCCCTCTAACCTGTACTACATGTTACTGTACTGCCCTCTCTACCTGTACTACCTGTATGGTACTACTACTGCTGCCCTCTACCTGTACTACTGTCCGTACCTGCGCTCTATCTGTACTACATGTACTGGACTGCCCTCTATCTGTACTTACATGTACTGTACTGCTCCCTACCTGTACTACATGTACTGGACTGCCCTCTCCCGTACATCCTCCGGTACTGCCTCTACCTGTAACTACATCCCCCTGTACTGCCCTCTACCTGTACTACAGTACTGTACTGCCCCCTACCTGTCTACAGTCCTGTACTGCCCTCTACCGTACTACATGGACTGTACTGCCCCCTACCTGTACTACATGTACGTAACTCCCTCTCCTGTACCATGCCCTGTAAGGCCCCCCTATCCCTTACTACTATCTGTGCTGCCCCCTACCTGCACTACATTACTGTATGGAACTACTGCCCTCTACCTGTACTACTTCGCGGTACCGCCCCCCCTACCGTCCTCTACATTACTGTATGGGGCTGCCCCCTACCGCACTACATGCCCTGTATGCCCCTAACCTGTACTACATGTAGTGTACTGCTTCTCTCCCCGTACCTGACTAATGTCTGTATCTGCCCCTACCTGTACTCCATGTACTGTCTGCTCTCTACCTGTACTACATGCCTGTACTTACTGCCGCCCTACCTTTACTACGTCCTGTACTGCCCCCTACTTGTACATACTACATTCCGTGCTGCCCCCGAACTGTACTACATGTACTGTACTGGTGGCCCCCTACCTGTACTACATGTTGGACGCCGCTGTCCGCCCCGTACCGTACTACATGTCTGTACTGCCCTCTACCATACTACAATGTCCTTACTGCCCCCCGGTACTACATGTCCCCACCCCCAGAAATATGATGCGATCTTTTGGGTCCCAGTCAGGGCTGTACTTTCTCTTAGACCGTACCAAGTCTTGAGCTTCGTCCACATTTTAGGTTCTCACTCATCATTCGCATCTTCCATGATCTGTGACGTATCTCCAATGGATCCCCACCCCAGGCGACCATGGTGCCAGCCTCGGAGACCGCTTCAGACAGTTTGCCACATTTGAAAAGAAATTGAAACATCGGGGGACGTAGCTTGATGGGGCGCAGAGGTGCGGTCACATTCGGGCCCCAGACTCCTAGTGGCCCTATCATGAGAAGACTCTCACTCTACCTATGCCCTGGGACCCGATAGCTTCAGTTACCACCCGCACTAGAGCCTCCATTCCTCCGCAAACCAAATTCTTGTTCTGCATGTGTGACCCACCCCATCACAGAGATGTTCCTCTCCCCGAGACCAAGACACATTGCGACCACCTGTGCTTTGGTAGAAGCTTCTATGATGTTCCCCGGGGGCTCCGCATTGATGGTTACTCCTACACTCCTCATCACTCAGCTCTCAGCCTAATGACCTCCTGGGCTAGAAAGGTCCAGGTGTCTGGGTTTTTGTTTCCCGGCCCACCCCTTTATTCTCCTTCCCAGAAGACGGTGTTTTTCGGACTGGCTGCTGCTATGCAGACCCAAGTAGATCTGGTATAAACAATATTATTGGGCCCAGAGGGAATTGTGTTTGTGGAGAGCGAGGACTTTTCAATCGGGTCATGGGCTCGAGTGTTCTCCACACATTGATTAATAAACATTTGTGTGTCCACCTTATTCGCCTCTACAGAAAAACTGGATCGCTCCCCGAGCCGTCCTCCTCCTCCATGAGCTGCGACACATCGATCCGCAGAACTGCTGCACTTTAAGCGGGGAGTTCGAGTCGGTTCCATAGACGTCCAGAGTCATGGGGCCGATCGTCTTGTTCTCCACCGTTGTAATGAAATAATCCGGATAACAATAACAGAAAAAGCCCCACCCGCGCAGACATTATGCTCAATGTGTTTCGAAGGTTTAAGCTAATATAAGGGTTCTCATCCACCCCGAGGTCCGTGGACGGCGTGCCACGTAGTCAGGACCTGGCGAGGCGACGCATTGGAATCCAGAGGGGTGAGTCCGCCAATCACGGTACGCGAGGGATGACGAGGCCGTCAACAGGGGCAAATCCTCAGATCTGAGAAATCGGAATCTGAGACGTTAATGTGGCGATCATTATGCTGACAACCAGTTTTATGGGGGGCAAAAATGAACAGCTGGTGTTTGGAATTCCTCTGCGCCAATATTTCGTCGCATCTTTCTTCCCAAACACTCATGGGTTTTTTTTTTGCTCAATTGGGTCCATAAGGCTGATCTGTGCCCTGTGGTCTCGGGGTCTGTGTATAGGAGCATATCCTGGATCTGTGCCCCTGGTTTCTGGGGTCTGTGTGATGAGGCCATATCCTGGATCTGTGCACCCGGTGGTCTGGGGTCTGTGTCTGGGGTGCCAATATCCTGATCTGTGCACCTGGTGGTCTGGGGCGTGTGTATGGGGCCGATATCCTTGGATCCGTGCACCTGGTGGTCTGGGGTCTGTGTATGGGCCCATATCCTTTATCCTGTGCACCTGTGGTCCTGGTGTCTGTGTATGGGGCATTCTTTGGGATTGTGCACTCTGGTGTCTGGGGTCTGTTCGGGTCCCATATCCTGTGATCTGTGGCACCTGGTGGTCTGGGTCTGTATAGGGCCATATCCTGGATGTCCGTGCACCTGTGTGTCTGGGTCTGTGTATGGGGCCCATATCCTGGATCCGTTGCACCGTGTGGTCTGGGTCTGTGTATGGGGCCCATACCTGGATCGTGCCCTGGTTGGTCTGGGGGCTGTGTAATGGTGGCCTCATATCCTGGATCTCGTCACCTGGTGGTCTGGGTCTGTGTATGAGGCACCATGATCCTGGATCCGTGCACCTGGTGTTTCTGGGGTCCTGTGTCTGGGCAGATCTGGACTGCTGGGTCGGGTCCTGTAATGCCCTACCTCCTGTGATCCGTGCACCTGGTGGTCTGGGGTCTTGTATGGGGTCCATATCCTTAGACTGTGCACCTGGTGTCTGGGGTCTGTTATGTGGGCCATATCCCTAGGCTCGTGTCCCTGGTGTGTCGGTGGTCTGTGTATGGGGCCCGATATCCCGTATTCCGTGCACCTGGTGGTCTGGGGTCCCCTGTGATGGCCCATATCCCGGCTCCGTCACCTGGTGGTCTGGGGTCTTTGTGTTATGGGGCACGATTTCCGGATCCGCACCTGGTGGTCGGGGTCTGTGTATGGGCCCATATCCTGTAATCCGTGGCACTCTGGTGGTCTGGGGTTCTGTGTAATGGGGCCCATTCTGGATCGTGCACCTGGTGGTCTGGGTCTGTGTATGGGCGTCCCTATCCTGGATCTGTGCACCTGGTGTCGGGGGTCTGTGTATGGGGTCCATATCCTGATCCGTGCACCTGGGTGGTCTGTGGTCTGTGTATGGGCCCATATCCTGATCTGTTGCACCTGGTGTCTGGGTTCGGTGTATGGAGCCCCATTCCCTGATCCGGGCACCTTTTGGTCTGGGGTCTGTGTATGGGGCCCAATATCCTGAATCCGTGCACCTGGTGGTCTGGGGTCTGTGTATGGGCCCATATCCTTGAGCTGTGGCACCTGGTGTTCTGGTTCTGTGTATTAGTCCTATCTGATCTGTGCACCTGGTGGTCTGGGTCTGGTCTGGGGCCCATATCCTGGATCCGTGTACCTGGTGGTCTGGGTCTGTGTAGGGGACCCATATGTCCGGGGATCTGGTGCACCTGTGGCCTGGGTCGGTGGCTGGGCCCATATCCTGGATCTGTGCACCTGGTGGTCTGGGGTCTGTGATGGGGCCCTACCTGGATCCGTGCACCGGGGTCGGGGTGCTGTGTATGGTTCCATATCCAGGATCTGTGCACCTGGTGGTCTGGGGTCCTGTGTATGGGGGCCCATATCCTTGAGCTGTCACCTGTGTTCTGGGGTCGTGTAATGGGGCCCTACCTGGAATCCGTGCACCTGGGTGGTCTGGGGTCTTTGTATAGGCCCCTATCCTGTATCCGTGGACCTGGGGTCGGGGCTGTGTATCGCCCATATCCGGATCTGTGCACCTGGTGGTCTGTGGTCTTGTATGGGCACATTTCCTGGATCCCGTGCACCTGGGTGGTCTGGTCTGTGATGGGCCCATAGCCTGGATCTGTGCACCTGGTGGTCGGGGTCCTGGTTGTATGGGGCCCATAGCCTGGATCGTGCACCGGGTGGTCTTGGGTCTGTGTATGGGGCCCATACCTGGTGGGTTGACACCTGGTGGTCTGGGGTCTTGTGTATTAGTCACATATCCTGGATCCGTGCACCTGGTGTCTGGGGTCTTGTATGGGGTCCGATATCCTGATCTGTTCCCCCTGGTGTTCTGGGGGTCTGTTGTATGTCCCAGAGCCGGGATCTGTCACCTGGTGGTAGGGGTCTGTGTATGGGTCCATATCCTGGATCCGGCACCTGGTGGTCTGGGGTCTGTGTATGGGGCCCAATCCGGTCTGTGCACCTGGTGGTCTGTGGTCTGTATGGGGGCCCTATCCTGGATCGCGTTCCCTGGTGGTCCTGGGGTCGTTGTATGTGGCCCATATCCTGGATCTGTGCACCTGGTGGTCTGTGTCTGTGTATGTGGCCCCATACCTGGATCTTTGCACCTGTGGTCTGGGTCTGTGTATGGGGGCCCATATCCTTGATCCGTGCACCTGGTGGGTTCCTGGGGTCTGTGTATGAGCACATCATCCTGGGTCGTGCACCTGTGTCTGTGGTTGTGTATGGGGGCCCATATCCGATCCGTGCACCTTGTGGGCTGGGGTCTTTGTAGGGGCCATATCCGGATCTGGCACCTGGTGGTCTGGGGTCTGTGTATGGGCGATATCCTTGATCGTGCACCTGGTTGGTCTGGGGTCTGTGTAAGGTGCCCATATCCTGGATATGGCACCTGGTGGTACTTGTTCTGTGTGAGGCCCATATCCTGGTCTTGCACCTGGTGGTCTGGGGTCTGTGTATGAGGCACAATATCCTGTATCCGTCACCTGGTGGTCTGGGGTCTGTGTATGAGGCCCCATATCGGGATCCGTGCACCTGGGGGTCTGGTGTCCTGGGTATGAGGCCCTATCCTGGAATCTGTGCACCTGGGGGTGGCTGGGTCTGTGTATGGGGTCCCATATCCTGTATCGTGCACCCTGGTGGTCTGGGGTCTGTGTTGGGGGCCCATATCCTGGATCCGTGGCACCTGGTGGTCTGGGTCTGTGTATGGGGTCCATATCATAGAGCTGTGGCACCTGGTGGTTTGGGGGCTGTGTATGGGGGTCCATAGCCGAGAGCTTGCATCCTGGTTGGTCTGGGGTCTGTGTATGAGGGCCCATATCCCGATCCTTGCACCTGGTGGTCTGGGTCGTGTATGGCACATATTTCCGGAAGCCGTGCACCTGGTGGTCTGGGGTCCTGTGTATGGGGCCCAGATCCTGGATCCGTGCACCTGGTGGTCTGGGGTCTGGTATGGGCCCATATCCGGACTGTTTCACCTGGTGGTCTGGTTCTGGAATGGGGGCCCATAGCCTGGATCTGTGCACGCTGGTGGTCTGGGTCTGTTTGGGGCCGATATCCTGATCCCGTGCAGCCTGTGGTCTGGGGTCTTTGTATGGGGCACGTATCTGGATCCGTGCACCTGGGGGTCTGGGTCTGTGGTAGGGGCCCATATCCCTGATCTGTGCACTGGGTGTCGGGGTCTGTTATGGGGCCCCATATCCTGGATCTGTGCACCTGGTGGTTGGGCTGTGTATGGGGCCCATATCCTGTATCCGGTAACCCTGGTGTCCTGGGTCTGTGTTCGGGGCCATATCCTTGGATCGTTCACCTGGTGGTCTGGGTCTGTGGATGGGGCCCATATCCTGGATCTGTGCACTGGTGTCTGGGGGTCTGTGGATTGGTGCCCCATATCCTGGATCCGTGCACCTGGTGTCTGGGGTCCTGTGTATGGGGCCCAATAGCCTGGGATCGGTGCACCTGGTGTTGGGGTCTGTGTAGGGGCCCATATCCTGGAGCTGTGCATCCTGGTTGTCTGGGGTCCTGTGTATGGGGCCCATATCCTGGTATCCGTGCACCTGGTGGTCGGGGTCTGTGTATGAGGCCCCTATCCCTTGGAATCCGTGTACCTGTGGTCTTGGGTCTGTGTATGGCTCCCATATTCCTGGATCGGTGCACCGGTGGTCTTGGGTCTGTGTATGGGTCCATATTGGAGCTGTGCACTGGTGTTCTGGGGCCTGTGTAATGGGGCCGCATATCCTGATCCGTGCACCTGGTGGTCTTGGGTCTGTTATGAGGCCATACCCTGGAGGATCCGTGTAACCCTGGTGGTCTGGGTCGTGTATGGCGCCCATATCCTGAATCTGGGCCCTGGGGTCTGGGGTCTGTGATGAGGCACATATCCTGGATCCGTGCACCTGTGGTCTGGGTCTGTGTATGGGGCCCATATCCTGGATCTGTGCACCTGTGGTCTGGGGTCTGTGTATGGGTCCATGCCTGGATCTGTGCACCTGGTGGTCGGGGTCTGTGTATGGGGCCCATATCCGGGGACTGTGCACCTGGTGGTCTGGGGTCTGTATTGGGCCATATCCTGGATCTGTGCACCTGGTGGTCTGGGGTCTGTGTATGGGGCCCATAAAATCATCCTGGATCTGTGCACCTGGTGGTCTGGGTCCTGTGTATGGGTCCCATATCCGGATCTGGCAACCTGGTGGTCTGGGTTTGTGTATGAGCATATCCTGGGATCTGTGCACCTGGTGGTCTGGGGTCTTTATGGGACCCATATCCTGTATGTCTGGTGCACCTGGTGGTCTGGGGTCCTGGTATGGGGCATACCTGGATCCTTGCCACCTGGTGCCTGGGGTCCTGTGTATGGGGCATATCCGGATCTGGCACTTGGTGGTCTGGGGTCTGTGTAGGGGGCCATATCCGAGCTGTGCACCTGGTGGTCTGGGTCTGTTAGGGGCCCCATATCCTGGAATCTGTGCACCTGTTGGTCTGGGGTCTGTGTATGGTCCAGATCCTGGATCTGTGCACCTGGTGTTCTGGGGTCGGTGGCTGATGCACATAATCCTGGATCCGGCCCTGGTGTCTGGGGTCTGTGTATTGGGTTCCATATCTGGATCATGGCACATGGTGGTCTGGGGGTCTGTGGATGGCCCATATCCCTGGATCTGTGACCTGGTGGGTCTGGGTCTGTGGATGGGGCCCATATCCTGGATCCGTGCACCTGGTGGTCTGGGGTCTGTGTATGGGGCCCAGCCCATATGCCGGGATCTGTGCACCTGGTGGTCTGGGTTCTTTGGTATGGGGCCCATAATCCTGCGTGCAACCTGTGGTCTGGGGTACTGTGGATGGGGCATACCTGGATCCGTGCACCTGTGGTCGGGGGTCTGTGGATGGGGCCCAATCTTGATCCGTGCACCTGTTGGTCTGGGGTCTGTGTATGGGGCATATCCTGGATCCGTCACCTGGTGGTCTGGGGTCTGTGTTGTGGCCATATCCTGGATCTTGCACCTGGTGGTCGGGGGTCTGTGATGTGGCCATATCTTGGATCTGTGCACCTGTGGTCTGGGGTCTGGTGTCTTGGTCCATATCCTGGATCTGTGCACCCTTGGTGGTCTGGGTCCTGTGTAGAGCCATATCCTGGATCCGTGCACTGGTGGTCCTGGGGTCTGGTGTATGGGGTCCATATCCTTGATCTGGTGCACCTGGTGGTCTGGGTCTGTGTATGGGTCCATATCTGATCCGTGCACCTGGTGTCCTGGTGGCTGTGTAATGGGTCCATATCCTGGATCTGTGGCACCGGTGGGCTGGGTCTGTGGTATGGGGTCCATATCCTGGATCAGTGTACCTGTGGTCTGGGGTCTGTGTATTAGGCCCATACCGGATCCGTGTACCTGGTGGTCTGGGTCTTGTATGGGCCCATGTCCCCTGATCTGTGTACCTGGTGGGTCTGGGGTCCTGTGTATTGGGCCCATGTCTGGATCTGTGCACCTGGTGGGTCTGGGGTCTGTGTATGGGGCCATAGCCTGGATCCGTGCCCTGGTGGTCTGGGGTCTGTGTATGGGCCATATCCTTGATCTGTGCACCTGGTGGTCTGGGGTTGTGTATGGGGCCATTCTGTGATCTGTGCAACCTGGTGGTCTGGGTCCTGTGTATGGGTCCATATCACTGGATCTGTGCACCTTGTGGTTCTGGGGTCCTGTGTATGAGTCACATATTCCTGGATCCCCGGTGGCCCGGTGGTCTGGGTTCTTGATGGGGCCCTATCCGGATCTGTGCACCTGGTGGTCTGGGTCTGTGTATGGTGTCCCATACCGGGATCTGGGCCCTGGTGGTCTGGTCCTGTGTATGGTGCCCCTATCCTGGATCTGTGCACCTGGTGTTCTGGGGTCTGTTGTACGAGGCTACATATCCTGGATCGTGCACCTGGGGTCTGGGGTCTGGTTTATGGGTCCCATATCCTGGATCCGTGCACCTGGTGGTCCTGGGGTCTGCTTGGTGATGGGTGCCATATTCCTGATTCGCTGCACCTGTTGGTCGGGGTACTGTGTAATGGGGCCCACGATCGCTGGATTGTCGCACCTGGTGGTCATGCGGGTCTGGTTTCTGCTATGGGCACTAATCCGATCTGTGCACCTGGTGGTCTGGGCGGATGGGTATGAGGCACATATCACTGGATCCTGCACTGGTGGTCTGGGTCTGTGCTATGGGCCTCCAATTCCTGGATCCATGAACACGTGGCTGGGTCTGTGTATGGAAGTCCATATCCTGGATCCTTCTGCCCTGTTCGTGGGCTGTGTATGGCGGATCCTATCCTGGAGCTAGTGCACCTGTGGTCTGGGGGATCTGGTATATGGCGGCCTATATACTGGATCTGTGCACCTGGTGACTCGGGGTCTGTGTAGGGCGCAGTCATTCACTATACCTGGATACAGTGCATCTATGTGGTCTGGGGTCTGTGTATGGTGGACATATACTGGATCCGTTGAACCTGGTGGTCTTGGGTCTTGTGTTCTGGGCCCATATACTTGGATCATGTGCACCTGTGGCTGGTCGGTCTGGTCCCTACCGGTTGTCACGTGGTCTGGGTGTATGGGGCCCCATATCCTGAAGGTGCTTGAGTGACTGTGGTTGGGGTCTGTGTATGGGTCCATACGCCTGGTATCTGCACATGGGGTCTGGGGTTCTGTGTATGGGACTCCATATCCTGGCATCTGTGCACCCTGGTGTTGGGGTCTGTATGCGGAGGGGCGGCACCCTATCTCTGAGACTGTGCACCTGGGGTCTGGGGTGCTGTATATGGGCCCAATCCTTGATCCGGTTGCACTCTGTGTTTGGGGTCTGTAGTAGATGGGCCCTATCTGGGACGTGTGCACCTGGTGTGTCTGGTGGGGTCTGTTGAGGGGCCCATATCCTGGTGTCCGTGCACCTGGTGGTCTGGGGTCTGTGTTGGGGCCCATATGCCTGGATCGCGAATGCCCTGGTGGATATGGGCTGTCTGTTGTGTGAGCCATGATCCTGGAGTCGTGCCTAACCGGTGGTGGTCGGCATTGTCTTGTGGGCGCCCTATTGCTGGATTTCCGTGCACCTGGTGGCATGGGGTGCTGTGTATTGGCCCAATATCCTGGTATCCTGGCACTGTGGCTCTGGGGTGCTGTTGATGTGGCCATATCCTGTGATCTGTGCATCATCGTGGTCGGGGTCTGTGTATGGATTCCCATATCCGGGATCTGTGCTCAACTGGTGGTGTGGGGTCTGCGTGTATGAGCGCCCAATCCTGATTTCGTGATTCTGTTGGACTGGGTCTGCTGTATGGTCCCATTAGTCCTGGGTCCAGTGGCCACTGGTGGTCTGGGTCTTGTACTGGGGCCACATACCTCCTGGATCTGTGCACCTACTGGGTGTCTGGGGGGCAGATGTATGGGGGCCGCCATATCACTGGATCCGTGCACCTGGCTGTGGTCTGGGGTGTCTGTGTTGGCTGACTATCTGATGCTTGCACCTGGTGGTCTGGGTCTGTGTATGGGGCCCAATCTGACTCTGTGGCACCTGGTGGTCTGGGGGTCTGGTATGGGCCACTAATCCTGGACTCTGCACCTGGTGGGTCTTGGGGTCTGTGGTTGGAGGTCCATTATCTGGATCTATGCTACCTGTGGTCTGGGGTCTTTGTGTAGTGGCCATATTATCCGGTGATCATGGCTGTGGTACCTGTTGTTGGGTCTGTGTATGGAGGCCACATATCCTGGAGTCGTGCACCTGGTGGATCTGGGGTGTCTGTCGGTATGGGACATCCTTATCCTGAGCGATGCACCTGGTTGTCTGGGGTCTGATATGGGGTTATCATGTGCTGGTAGGTCCGGTGAAGGTACAGTATGGGACCTCAGCGATCCGTGCACCTGGTGGTCTGGGTCTGTGTAGGGGTCCTATATCCTGGCTCCGGCCCTGGCTGGTCTGGGGTCTGTATACTGGGGGCCCAATCCTGACCGGATCCGTGCACCTGTGGTCTGGGGTCTGTGTAGGGGAGGCCAACTATCGTGGTACTGTGCTACCTAGGGAGTGGTCGGGTGTCTGTATTATGGGGGCCCATTACTCCGCTGGACGTTGTCGCACCTGTTGTGTCTGGGGTCTGTGTATGGGGCCCATATCCGTGATCCGACTGTGGCTGGAGCCTGGGTAGGGGCCAATCTGGTTCGCACTGTGGTTCGGGGTGTGTGAACCATATCTTGGATGTCTGTGCACCCCGGTGGTCGGGGTCGTGTGTAGGGCCCATTCCTGGATCCGGTGCAACCTGTGTGGTGTGGTCTAGTGTTTATGGGGCCCATTATCTGGATCCGTGCCCCTGGTGTCTGGGTGTCTGTGATATGGGGCCATATCTTCGCCATGCTTGTGCACTGTGGTTGGGGTCTGCATGGTGGGGCCATATCCTGGATCCGTGTGCACATCTGGTGGCTGGGCTCTGTGTATGAGGGCCAACATCCTGGATTGGGGCACCGTGGATGGGTTGTGTGGTCCTATCGGATGTGTATCGTGGTCTGGGGCACCTGCTGTATGGGATCATTGACCTGGGAGGAATCTGTGTTGGGCATACCTGAGTGCATGGTGGTCTTGGGAGTCGGGTATGGGGCCTATCCTGGATCCTTGCACCTGCGGTTCTGGAGGTCTGTGTATGTGGGCCATATCTGCGGGAATTCCGAGTTTGCTAACTGGTGTGACGGGGTCTGGGATGGGCTCCATATTCTGGTCTGTGCCGGTGGTGGTCTGGGCGATTGGATATGGGTCCTATCGCTGGTCCGTGCTACCGGGGTCCGGGGTCTTTGGTGCGTCTAGGGGTCATCATGATCCTGTAATTGGTTTTGGTTGCTGTTGGGACATCCTTGGCGTACGGTAACCTGGGTTCCCGCTTGTGTACTGGGCCATATCCTTGATTCTGTAAACCGGTGGTCGGGGTATGTGGTATTGGGACCCAACCTGATCTTTGCCCTGGTGGTCGGTTTGTTCGTGTGTATGAGGCACAATATCGCTGTGATCTCGGGCACCTGGTGGTCTGTTCTGGGGGGTGTGTCATGGGGCCATAATCCTGGATCTGTGCCCTGGTGTTGGGGTCTGTATTGGACCCATACTCTGGATATGTGTCACCTGGTGGTCTGGGGGTCTGTGTATGGGTGCCCTATACTTCTGGAGTCTGTGCAACCTGGTAGGTTTGGGGTTGTGAGTGGGCACAATATCCTTGGCAGATGCAACCTGGTTGGCCTCTGGGTCTGTTGTATGGGGGCCTATCCGGAGTGTGCACTGGTGGTCTGGGGTCTGGTAGGGCCACTCTCCTGGATCCTGTGCAGCCTGGTTGTCTGGGGTCTGTTTGATGAGGGTCCCATCCTCATGAGCTGTGCACCTGGTGTCTGGGTCTGGCTATGGGTGGCCCATCCGGATCCTGTGACCTGGGGTCTCTAGGGGTCTGATTTGGGGCCCAGTATCCGGATATCCGTGTCCACCGTGATGCGTATGGGGCGTCTGGGTGTGGGGGGCCCTATATCGGTATAGTGCCCGTGTGGTCTGGGGCTCTGTGGAGGGGCCCATATACGGATCCGTGCAAAACTGGTGGTCTGGCGGTCTGTGTATGGATGCCGCCTGGGACAGTCCTGGAGCGTTTGCACCTGGTTGGGTCTTGGGTGTCGGTGAGTATGGGGCCCATATCTGGAGGCTTGTGACACCTGGGTGGTACTGATGTCGTGTATGGGGGGCCCTATCTGGATCCGGCACCTGGTGGTCTGGGCGGGTCATGGTAGGGGTCCATATCTGGATCCGGCACTTGGTCTGGGTTACTGTGTATGGGCCCATATCCTGGATACTGTGCACCTGGGTTGTCTGGGTGTCTGTTATGGGCTCCATATCCTGAATTCCGTGTGACTCTGGGTCTGTGGCTTGTTGTATGGGCCACATGATTCCTGGATCGTGCACCTGGTGGTCTTGGGCGTCTGTGTATGGTGGGCCATACCTGATCCGGCACCTGTGGGTGTCTACGGGGTCTGTGTCTATGGGGCCCAGATTCCTGGACTCTTCACCTGTGTGGTCTGGTGTCGTTGGTGTATGGCATATCCTGGAGTCTTGTGCGCTAACCTTGTGGTCGTGGTCCTGTCGTAGGTGGACACCATATCCGTGGATCTGTGCACTGGTGGTCTGGGTCTGGTGTCTGGGTAAATGGCCTGGATTGCCTGATTGCACCTGTGGTCTGGGGTTGTGTATGGGACCCATATCCTGGATCTGTTCACCTGGTGGTCTGGGTCTGGTATGAGGCCAATCCTGTTCTGTGCACCTTGGGGTCTGGGGTCTGTTGTATAGGGGCCCATATCCCGACCGGGCACCGGGTGGTCTGGTGTCGGTGTATGGGCCCATCTCCTGGATCCGTGCACCTGGTGGTCTGGGGTCTGTGGTGGGGCCCATATCCTGATCCGTGCATCCCTGGTTGTCTGGGGTCTGTGTATGGGGCCCATATCCGTGATCTGTCACCTGTGGTCTGGGGTCTGGTGATGGGGCCCCATATCCTGGATCTGTGCACCTGTTGGTCTGGGGTCTGTGTATGGGGCCAAGCCTGGATCTGTTGCACCTGGTTGTCTGGGGTCCCTGTGTATGGGGCAGCATATCCTGTCTGTGCCCTGGTGGTCTGGGTCTGTGTATGGGGCCATATCCTGGTCTGTGCACCTGGTGGTCTTGGGGTCTGTTTTTGAGCCCATATCCTGGATCTGTGCACCTGGTGGTCTGGGTCTGTGTATGGGCACATATCCTGGATCCGTGCACCTGTGGTCTGTGGTCCTGGTGTATGGGTACATATCACCTGGATCTGTGCACCTGGTGGTCTGGGGTCTGTGTATGGGGCCCATATCCTGGATCCTTGCACCTTGGGTCTGGGTCTGTGATTGGGCCCATATCCTGGATCTCCGTGCAACCTGGTGGTCTGTGTTCTGTGTATGGGGCCATATCCTGGATTCCGTCACCGTGTGGGTCTGGGGTCTGTGTATGGGGCCATACCTGGATCTGTGCACCTGGTTGTCTGGGTCTTTGTATGGGGCCATATCTGATCTGTGTCACCTGGTGGTCTGGGGTCTGTGTATGGGTCCAATCCGGGATCTGTGCACCGTTGTCTGGGTCTGTGTATGAGGCACATATCCTGGATCCTTGCACCTGTGTCTGGGGTCTGTGTATTGGGTCCATTCCTGGACTGTGCACCTGGTGGTCTGGGGTCTGTGTATGGGCCCATATCCTGACTGTGCGAACACTGTGGTCTGGGGTCTGTGTATGGTGCCCATATCCTGGATCTGTGCACCTGGTGTCTGGGGTCTGTGTACGAGGCACTATCCTGGATCCGTGCCCTGTTGGTCTGGGGTCGTTTATGGGGGCCCATATCCTGTATCCTGCCATGTGGTCGGTGGTCTGTGTATGGGGCCATATCCTGGATCGTGCACCTGGTGTTCTGTTCTGGTATGGGCCATTCCTGGATCCGTGCACCTTGTGGTCCTGGGGTCTGTGTATTGGGCCTATAATCCTGGATCTGTGCACCTGGTGGTCTGGGGGTCTGTGTAGAGGCACATAATCCTGGATCCGCACCTTGTTGTCTGGGTCTGTGATGTCCATATCCTGGATCCGTGCCCTGGTGTTCTGGGGTCTGGGATGGGGGTGTCCATATCCTGGATTCCGTGTAACCTGGTTGGTCTTTGGTCTGTGTATGGGGTCCCTATCCTGGACTGTGCCCTGGTGGTCTGGGTCTTTGTATGGGCCCATATCCCTGGATCTGTGCACCTGTTGTTCTGGGGTCTGTGTATGGGCCATATCCTGTCTGTGCATCTGGTGGTCTGGTCTGTGTATGGGCCCTGCTGGTCTGTGCAACTGGTGGTCTGGGGTCGTGTCTGGGCCCATATCCTGGATCTGTGCACCCTGGTGGGTCTGGGCTGTGTATGGGGCCCATAGCCTACTGTGCACCTGGTGTTCTTTGGTCTGTGTATGGGGCCATTCCTGGATCTGTGCACCTGTGGTCTGGGGGTCCTGTGTATGGGGCAATATCCTGGAACTTTGCAACCTGGTGGTCTGTGGTCTGTGTATTTGGTCCATATCCTGGATCTGTGCACCTGTTGGTCTGGTCCTGTTGAGGGGCCCATATCCTGGATCTGTGCACCCTGGTGGTCTGGGGTCTGTGGAGGGGCCCATAATCTTGATCCGTGCACCTTGGTGGTCTGGGGTCTGTGTATGGGCCCAATCCTGATCTGTCCCCTTGTGGTCTGGGGTCTGTGTAATGGGGCCCATATCCTGGACTGTGCACCTGTGGTCTGGGTCTGTGTTATGGGGGCCCATATCCTGGATTCCGGGCACCTGGTGGTCTGGGTCCTGGTGTAGAGGCCCATATCCTGGATCCGTGTACCTGGTGGTCTGGGTCGGTTGTATGGCCGCCCATACCGGGATCTGTGCACCTGGTGGTCTGGTCTGTGTAGAGTCACCTATCCTGGAGCCTGCACCTGGTGTCTGGGTCTGTGGTTATGGGCCCATATGCCTGGATCTGTGCATCTGGTGTCTTTGGGGTCTGTGTATGGGGCCCCATATCCTGGATCTGTGCACGGTGGTCTGGTGTTCTGTGCTATGGGGCCCATATCCTGGATCCGTGCACCTGGGTCTGGTCTGTGTATGGGGCACATACCTGGATTGTGCACGGTGGTCTGGTGTCTGGTGTTGGGACATATCCTGACCGTGCCAAAAGCTGGTGGTCTGGGTCTGTGTATGGGGCCCTTATCCTGATGCCGTGCCCTGGTGTCCTGGGTCGTGGATGGGGCATCTCCTTGGATCGTGCCACCTGGTCGGGGTCTGTGGTATTGGCCCTATCCTGGATCCGTGCAACCTGGTGTCTTGGGTCTGTGTATGGGCCATATCCGGATCTGTGTACCGTGGTCTGGGGTCTGGTGTATGGGGCCCTATCCTGGATTCTGTGCACCTGGTGGTCGGGGTCTGTAGTATGGGCCCATATCCTGGATCTGTGCACCTGGTGTCTGGTCTGTTTATGGGGGCCCATATCCTGTATCAGTGTGCACCTGTTTGTCCGGTCTGTGTAGGGACCCATATCCTGGATCTGTGCACCTGGGTGTCTGGGTCTGTGGATGGGCCCATATCCTGGTCCGTGCACCTTGGGTCTGGGGTCCTGGTGGTATGTGGCCATATCCTGGATCGCGTGCACCTGGTGGTCTGGGGTCTGTGATGGGCCCATATCCTGGATCCGTGCACAGACTTGTGGTCTGGGTCTGTGTATGGGGCCATATCCTGGATCCCGTGCACCTGTGTCGTCTGGGTCCGGTGTATGGGGCCATATCCTGGATCTGTGCACCTGGTGTTCTGGGGTCTGTTGTATGGGTCCATATCTTGGATCTGGTGCACCTGGGTGGTCTGGGGTCTGTGTATTGGTCCATATCTGGATCGTGCACCTGGTGGTCTGGGGTCTGTGTATGAGTCACAATCTCCTGGATCCGTGCACCTGGTGTCTGGGGTTCTGTGTATGGGCCCCATATCCTTGGATCCGTGCACCTGGTGGCTGGGGTCTGTGTATGGTGCCCAGATCCTGATCGGTGGGCACCTTGTGGTCTGGGTCTGGTGTCTGGTGGCCCATATCCTGGATTCTGTTGCACCTGGTGGTCTGGGGTCCTGGTATGGGCACATATCCTTGATCCGTGCACCTGGTGGGTCTGGGTCTGTGTATGGGGCCCATATCCCCTGGATCCGTGCACACTGGTGTTCTGTGTCGTTGTATGGGGCCATATCCTGATCTGGGCACCTGGTTGGTCTGGGGGTCTGTGTAGGGGTCCATATCCTAGAGCTGTTCACCTGGGTGGTCTGTGGTCTGTGTATGGGGCCCATATCCTGGATCTGTGCACCTTTTTGTCTGTGTCTGTTTATGGGGCCCAGATCCCCGATCCGTGCACCTGGTGGTCTGGGGTCTTGATGGGTCCCATATCCCGGAGCGTGGCACCTGGTGTCGGGGGTCTGTGTCTGGGGCCTATCCTGGATATTTGCAATGGTGGTCGGGGTCTGTGATGGGGCTCATATTCGGATCCGTGCACCTGGTGGTCTGGGGTCTGTGTTGGGGCCTCATATCCTGGATCCGTGCACCTGTGTCTGGGGTCTTGTATGGGGCCCATTCCTGATCTGTTCACCTGGTGGTCTGGGTCTTTGTATGGGGCCCATTTCTGGATCCTGCACCTGGTGGGTCGGGTCTTTGTACTGTGGTCCATAATCCTGGATCCGTGCACCTGGTGGTCTGGGTCTGTGTATGGGGCCCAATCCTGGATCGCACCTGTGGTCCTGTTGGGTCTGTGTATGGGGCCCATAGCCTGGATCCTTTTCACCTGGTTGTCTGGGGTCTGTGTATGGGGCCATTCCTGGAGCTTGTGCAACATGTGGTCTGGGTTCTGTGTAATGGGGCCCATATTCCTTAATCTGTGCACCTGTGGTCTGGGGGTCTGGTGTATGGGGCCCATATCCTTGGATCCGTGTACCTGGTGGTCGGGGGTCTGTGTATGGGACCCATCTCCCTGGACTGTGTACCTGGTGGGTCTTGTGTCTGTGGATGGGGCCCATATCCTGGATCTGTGCACCTGTTGGTCTGGGTCTGGTGTATGGGCCCATATCCTGGATCCGGCACCTTGTGGTCGGGTGTCTGTGTATGGGGCCCATATCCTTTATCTGTGTCCCCTGGTGGTCTGGGGTCTGTGTATGGGCCATATCTAGACTGTGCACTCTGGTGGTCTGGGTCTGTGTATGCGGCCCATATCCTGGATCTGGTGCACCTGTGTCTGGGTCTGTGTATGCGGCCCATATCCTGGATCTGTGCAACCTGGGGGGTACCTGGGGTCTGTGTATATGCACATACCTGGATTCCGTGCACCTGGTGTTCTGGGGTCTGGTGTATGGGTCCCATAGCCTGGATCTTTGCACCTTGGGGTCCTGGGGTCTGTGTAGGGGGCCCATTCCCGGGATCTGTGCACCGGTTGTCTGGGGTCTGTGTATGGGGTCCATATCCTGGATCTGTGCACCTGGTGGTCTGGGGTCTGTGTATGAGGCACATATCCTGGATCTGTGCACCTGGTGGTCTGGGGTCTGTGTATGGGGGCCATATCCTTGATCCGTGCACCTGGTGGTCTGGGGTCTGTGTATGGGGCCATATCCTGATCTGTTCACCTGGTGGTCTGTGGTTCTGTTATGGGTCCCATATCCTGGATCTGGTGCCACTGGTGGTCTGGGGTCTGTGTAATGGGTCCATATCCTTGATCCTGCCTGTGTCTGGGGTCCTGTGTATTGTGCCCATATCCTGGAGCTGTGCACCTGGGTCTTGGTCTGTGTATGCTCATATCCTGAATCTGTGCACTGGTGGTCCGGTGTCTGTGTATGGGGCCCATATCCTGGATCCGTGTACCTGTGGTCGGGGGCGTGTAATGGGACCCATATCCTGGATCTGTGTAACCTGTGGGTTGGGGTCTGTGTATGGGGCCATATCCTGGATCTGTGCACCTGGTGGTCTGGGGTCTGTGTATGGGGCCCATATCCTGGATCCGTGCACCTGGTGGTCTGGGGTCTGTGTATGGGGCCCATATCCTGGATCTGTGTCACCTGTGTCTGGGTCTGTGTATGGGGCCCATAGCCTTGATCTGTGGCACCTGTGTCTGGGTCTTGTATTTCGGCCCATATCCTTGTCTTGCCCTGGTGGTCTGGGTCTGTGTATGATGCCATATCCTGGTATCCTGGCACCTGGTGGTCTTGGTCTGTGTATGGGCCATATCCTGGATCTGGCACTGGTGGTCTGGGGTCTGTGTATGGGGGCCATATCCTGGATCTGTGCACCATGGTGTCTGGGGTCGTGGTAATGGGGCCATATCCTGGATCTGTTCACCTGGTGGTCTGGGGTCTGTGTATGAGACATTACTGGAATCTGTGCACCTGGTGGTCTGGGGTCTGTTAGGGGCCATATCCTTGATCCCGTGCACCTTGTGGTCTGGGGTCTGTGTAATGGGGCATATCCCTGGCTCTGTGCACCTGTGTGCTGGGGTCTGTGTATGGGGTCCATATCCTGGATCTGTGCACCTGGTGGTCTGGGGTCTGTGTATGGGGCCATATCCTTGATCGTGCCCTTTGGTCTGGGTCTGTGTATGGGTCCCCTATCCTGAGTCTGTGCACCTGGTGTCTGGGTCTGGTATGGGGCCCATATCCTGAATCTGTGCACCTGGTGGTCTGGGGTCTGTGTATGGGGCCCATATCCTGGATCCGTGTACCTGGTGGTCTGGGGTCTGTGTATGGGACCCATATCCTGGATCTGTGTACCTGGTGGTCTGGGGTCTGTGGATGGGGCCCATATCCTGGATCTGTGCACACTTGGTGGTCCTGGGTTCTGGGGTATGGGTCCCATATCCGATCCGTGCACCTGTGGTCTGGTCTGTGTAGGGTGGCCCATATCCTGATCTGTGCACCTGGTGGTCTGGTGGTCTGTGTATGGGGCCTACCTAGAGCTGTGCACCTGGTGGTCTGGGTCTGTGTATGCGGCCCATATCCGGATCTGTGCCCCTGGTGGTCTGGGGTCTGTGTGCGGCCCATATCCTGGATCCTGTGCACCTTGTGGTCTGGGGTCGGTGTATGGGCACATCTCCTGGATCGCTTGCACCTGGTGGTCTGGGTCTGTGTATGGGGCCCCAGATCCTGATCGTGCACCTGTGGTCTGGGGTCTGTGTGATGGGCCCATATCCTGGATCTGTGCACCTGGTGTCTGGGTCTGTGTATGGGGCCCATATCCTGGATCTGGTGCACCGGTGGTCTGGGGTCTGTGTATGAGCACATATCCTGGATTCTGTGCACCTGGTGGTACCTGGGGTCTGTGTATGGGGGCCAATCCTTGAATCCGTGCACCTGGTGGTCTGGGGTCGGTGTATGGGTCCAATTCCTGGCTCCTGTCACCTGGTGTCTGGGTCTGTGTATGGGGTCCATATCCGGATCTGTGCACCTGGTGGTCTGGGGGTCGTTATGGTCCCATAGCCTTGATCTGTTCACCTGGTGGTCTTGGGTCTGTGTATGGGCCCATATCCTGGATCCGTGTCCCTGGTGGTCGGGGCTGTGATGGGGCCCAATCCTGGATCTGTGCACCTGGTGGTCTGGGGTCTGTGTATGGGGCCCATATCCTGGATCCGTGCACCTGGTGTCCTGGGGTCTGTGTATGGGGCCCATATCCTGGATCCGTGCACCTGGTGGTCTGGGGTCTGTGTATGGGGGCCCATATCCTGGATCCGTGCACCTGGTGGTCTGGGGTCTGTGTATGGGGCCCATATCTTGGATCTGTGCACCTGGTGGTCTGGGGTCTGTGTATGGGGCCATATCCTGGATACATGTACCTGGTGGTCTGGGGTCTGTGTATGGGGCCATATCCTGGACCCGTGCACCTGGTGGTCTGGGGTCTGTGTATGAGGCACATATCCTGGATCTGTGCACCTGGTGGTCTGGGGTCTGTGTATGGGGCCCATATCCTGGAGCCGTGCACCTTGTGGTCTGGGGTCGTGTATGGTGCCATCCCTGATCCGGCACCTGGTGTCTGGGGTCCTGTGTATGGGCCATATCCTGGATCTGTGCACCTGGTGGTCTGGGTCGTGTATGGGGCCCATATCCTGGATCCGTGCACCTGGTGGTCTGGGGTCTGTGTATGGGGCCCATATCCTGGATCCGATGCACCTGGTGGTCTGTGTCTGTGTATGGGGCCATAGCCTGGATCCGTGCACCTGGTGGTCTGGGGTCTGTCTAGGGGGTCATACCTGGATCCGTGCACCTGTGTCTGGGTCTGTGTAGCGTGGTCCTATCCATGGATCTGTCACATTGTGTCCGGGGTCTGTGGATGGGGTCCATATCCTGGATCTGTGCACCTGGTGGTCTGGGGTCTGTGTATGGGGCCATATCCTGGATCTGTGCACCTGGTGGTCTGGGGGTCTGTGTATGGGGCCATATCCTGGATCTGTGCACCTGGTGGTCTGGGGTCTGTGTATGGGGCCATATCCCTCCTGGATCTGTGCACCGGGGTCTGGGTCCTGTGTATGGGGCCATTCCTGGATCTGTACACCTGTGGTCTGGGGTCTGTGTATGGCCATATCCTGGATCTGTGCACCTGGTGGTCTGGGTCTGGTATGGGGTCCATATCTGGAATGCTGTGGCACCGGGTGGTCTGGGGTCCTGTGATGAGAGGCACATATCCCTGGATCCCGTGCACCCTGGTGGTCTGGGGTCTGTGTATGGGGTCCATATCCTGGATCCGTGCACCTGGTGGCTTTGGGGTCGTGTATGGTTCCATATCCCTGGATCTGTGCACCTGGTGTGGTCTGTGGGTCGTTATGGGCCCATATCCTGGATCGTGCACCTTGGTCTGGGTCTGTGTATGGGCCCATATCCTGATCTGTGCACCTGGTGTCTGGGGTCTGTGTATGAGCCCATATCCTGGATCCGTGCACCTGGTTGTCTGGGTCAACGTGGATGGGCCATATCCCTGGATCCGGCCCTGGTGGTCGGGGTCCTGTGATGGGGCCCATATCCGGGATCCGTGCACTGGTGGTCTGGGGTCTGTGTATGGGCCATATCCTGGATCTGTGCACTGGTGGTCTGGGGTCTGTGTATGGGCCCATATCCGGGATCTTGGCTACCTGTTTGTCTTGGGTCGGTGGATGGGGCCCATATCCTGGATCGTGCCCTGGTGTCTGGGGTCTGCTATTGGTCCATATCCTGGATCTGGCACCTGGTGGTCTGGGTCTGTGTATGGGGCCATATCCTGGGTCTGTGCACCTTGTGTCTGGGTCTGTGTATGGGGGCCCATTCCTGATCTGTGCACCTTGTGGTCCTGGGGCTGTGATGGGCCCATATCCTGGATCCGTGCACCTGTGGTTGGGGTCTGTCTATGGGTTCCATATCCTGGAAGCCTTGCACCTGGTGTCTGGTCTGTGTACGGGGGTCCATAATCCTGGATCTGTGCACCTGTGGTTCTGGGGTCTGGTGTATGGGGCCATATCCTGGATTCCGTGCACCTGGTGGTCTGGGGGTCTGTGTATGGGGCCATATCCTGAATCTGGCACCTGGTGGTCTGGTCTGTGTATGGGCCATATCCTTGATCTGTGCACCTGGTGTTCTGGGTCTGTGGAAATGGGGGGCCATTCCTTGATCTGACACCTGTGGTCTGGGTTCCTGTGTATGGGGCCATTCCCCTGGATCTGTGCACCTGTGGGTCTGGGGCTGTGTATGGGGTCCATATCCTGGATTCCGTGCACCTGGGGGTCGGGGTCTGTGTATGGGCCCATATCCTGGATCTGTGCACCTGGTTGTTGGGGTCTGTGTATGAGGCACATAATCCTGGATCTGTGCACCGGGTTGGTCTGGGTCTGGTATGGGGCCCATCCTGGATCTGTGTACCTGTTGGTCTGGGGCTGTGTAGAGGCCCCATATCTGGATCCGTGGCACCTGGGTGGTCTGGGGTCTTGTCATGGGGCCGATATCCTGGATCCGTGCCCTGGTGTTCTGTGTCCGGTGTATGAGGCCATATCTGGATCCGGCCTGTGTCTGGGGTCTGTGTATGGGCCCATATCCTGGATCTGTGCACCTTGTGGTCGGGGTCTGTGTATGAGGCCCTATCCTGGATCCGTGCCCTGGTGTCGTGGGTCTGTGTAGTGGTTGGGCCCATATCCCCGGATCTGTGCACCTGGTGGTTGGGGTCTGTGTATGAGGCCCATTCTGGTCCGTGCACCTGGTGGTCTGGTCCTGT
This sequence comes from Engystomops pustulosus, assembly GCA_019512145.1. NCBI lineage: Eukaryota > Metazoa > Chordata > Amphibia > Anura > Leptodactylidae > Engystomops > Engystomops pustulosus. Next base: position 3,236 of record WNYA01001785.1, on the reverse strand, counting down.
GTATGGGGCCCATAATCCTGATCTGTGCACCTGGTGGTCTGGGGTTCTGTGTATGAGCACATATCACTGATCCGTGCACCTGGTGGTCTGGTGTCCGTGTTGGGTCGCCTATCCTGGATCCGTGCACTGGTGGGTCGGGTCGTGTCTGTGGCCATCTCCCTGGATCTGTGCACCTGGTGGTCTGGGGTCTGTGTATGGGGCCATATCCTGGATCTGTGCACCTGGTGGTCTGGTGTCTGGTATGGGGTCCATATCCTGGATCCGTGCACCTGGTGGTCTGGGGTCTGTGTATGGGGCACATATCCTGGATCTGTGCACCTGGTGGTCTGGGGTCTGTGTATGAGGCACATATCCTGGATCCGTGCACCTGGTGGTCTGGGGTCTGTGTATGGGGCCCATATCCTGGATCTTAGGGTCTTGTAAGTCCTCAGATGTAAGGTTGTGCCCCTATAACCTCAGTTTACCAGGATGCTCACTCCTGGGGGCCGGTCCTGGGGGTCTTGTGACCACTCATGGTTCCTGGTTTAGTGTCAGGGTCTGAAATCTGGGGCCATGGGGGGTCCCAGACCCCATTATAGAAGCTATAAATAGGATGAGCTGATTGTGGAGAGCTCCCCAGGGGCCCCACCATGACCATGTTGGGCCCTGCAGTGACGGAGCCTCTCCCCGGGCTGTGCATCCCCTCCTGGATCCCGGCCGCAGCACATCGCGCCTCTCCTCATCCTGGCCTCAGAAGTATAAAGTGAGCGTCGCCTTGGATTTAGGAAACAAGTGGCTGTGGTGTAAATCGCGGGCTGGATGTGGGCGCGGCGCCAGGGCCGGATATTGGCAGACAACGGGTAAAACGCATTTCCATCTGGGACCGACATTTATCAAAGATGAGAGAAATCACATCATTAATCAGGCGGAAGCCATCGCCAGCACAACGTGCGGAGAGACGATATAACAAACCTGTAATAACACGACTATATTATATACCGGCCTGTAAAAACACGACTATATATTATACCGGCCTGTAATAACACCACTATATTATATACCGGCCTGTAATAACACCACTATATTATATACCGGCCTGTAATAACACGACTATATTATATACCGGCCTGTAATAACACCATTATATAATATACCGGCCTGTAATAACACCACTATATTATATACCGGCCTGTAATAACACCACTATATTATATACCGGCCTGTAATAACACCATTATATACCGGCCTGTAATAACACCATTATATAATATACCGGCCTGTAATAACACCATTATATAATATACCGGCCTGTAATAACACGACTATATTATATACCGGCCTGTAATAACACCATTATATAATAAACCTGTAATAACACTATTATATAATAAACCGGCCTGTAATAACACTTATATATAGCAGCACAGCATAATAGGATGATACATTAGGATAATAATCAGTATAATACACTACTACATATACACATGTATAATTGGCTGCTCTGTAATAACAGTATTATTTACCAGTCATACATAACGCACCAGTATATCGCACCAGTATAACGCACCAGTATATCGCACCAGTATAACGCACAAGCATAACGCACCAGCATAACGCACCAGCATAACGCACCAGCATAACGCACCAGCATAACGCACCAGCATAACGCACCAGTATAACGCACCAGTATAACGCACCAGCATAACGCACCAGCATATCGCACCAGCATAACGCACCAGTATAATGCACCAGTATATCGCACCAGCATAACGCACCAGCATAACGCACCAGTATAACGCACCAGTATAACGCACCAGTATAACGCACCAGCATAACGCACCAGTATAACGCACCAGTATAACGCACCAGTATAACGCACCAGCTCCCTCTAGTACCGTCCTTTCCTCTCTCTAGTACTGTCCCTTCCTCTCTCTTGTACTGTCCCTTCCTCTCTCTTGTACCGTCCCTTCCTCCCTCTAGTACTGTCCCTTCCTCTCTCTAGTACTCTCCCTTCATCTCTCTAGTAATGTCCCTTCCTCCCTCTTGTACCGTCCTTTCCTCTCTCTAGTACTGTCCCTTCCTCCCTCTAGTACTGTCCCTTCCTCTCTCTTGTACTGTCCCTTCCTCTCTCTTGTACCGTCCCTTCCTCCCTCTAGTACTGTCCCTTCCTCTCTCTAGTACTCTCCCTTCATCTCTCTAGTACTGTCCCTTCCTCTCTCTTGTACTGTCCCTTCTTCTCTCTTGTACCATCCTTTCCTCTCTCTAGTACTGTCCCTTCTTCTCTCTAGTACTGTCCCTTCCTCCCTCTAGTACTGTCCCTTCCTCTCTCTTGTACCGTCCCTTCCTCCCTCTAGTACTGTCCCTTCCTCCCTCTAGTACTCTCCCTTCTTCTCTCTAGTACTGTCCCTTCCTCTCACTTGTACCGTCCCTTCCTCTCTCTAGTACTCTCCCTTCATCTCTCTAGTACTGTCCCTTCCTCTCTCTTGTACTGTCCCTTCCTCTCTCTTGTACCATCTCCTCCTCTCTCTACTATCCTGTCCCTCCAGTGTCCTCCCTCCTGCACATCCAGTATCCTCCCTCCAGTGTCCTCCCTCCTGCACCTCCAGTGTCCTCCCTCCTGCACCTCCAGTGTCCTCCCTCCAGTGTCCTCCCTCCTGCACCTCCAGTATCCTCCCTACAGTGTTCTCCCTCCTGTACCTCCAATATCCTCCCTCCTGTATCCTCCCTCCTGCACCTCCAGTGTCCTCCCTCCTGCACCTCCAGTATCCTCCCTCCTGCACCTCCAGTATCCTCCCTCCTGCACCTCCAGTATCCTCCCTCCTGCACCTCCAGTGTCCTCCCTCTTGAACCTCCAGTATCCTCCCTCCTGTACCTCCAGTGTCCTCCCTCTTGCACCTCCAGTGTCCTCCCTCCAGTGTCCTCCCTCCTGCACCTCCAGTGTCTTCCCTCCAGTGTCCTCCCTCCTGCACCTCCAGTGTCCTCCCTCCAGTGTCCTCCCTCCAGTGTCCTCCCTCCAGTGTCCTCCCTCCTGCACCTCCAGTTTCCTCCCTCCAGTATCCTCCCTCCAGTGTTCTCCCTCCTGTACCTCCAGTGTCCTCCCTCCTGTATCCTCCCTCCTGTACCTCCAGTATCCTCCCTCCTGTATCCTCCCTCCTGCACCTCCAGTATCCTCCCTCCTGCACCTCCTGTATCCTCCTTCCTGCACCTCCAGTATCCTCCCTCCTGCACCTCCAGTATCCTCCCTCCTGCACCTCCAG
>WNYA01001784.1:0-60008 GCA_019512145.1 Engystomops pustulosus | reverse complement strand
GACTTCAATGGGGCTCGTGTATTCGAGACGTAGCACTCGAGGCATCGGGAAAAGTTGTCTCGGAATAACGAGTACACCGCAGCATTTTGTGCTCGCTCCATTCTAGAGGAGACAATACAGGAGTTTATAAGAGATGTGTCACAGGAGGAGGAGACATTACTGTGAGTATAAGAGATGTGACAGGAAAGCAGACATGACTGTGAGTATAAGAGATGTGTACAGGAGGGAGACATTTATGTGGTATAGGAGGATGTGTTACAGAGGAGACATTACAGGTGTGTATAAGAGATGATACAGGAGGAGACATCTACAGGCGTATTAAGAGATGTATACGGACGAGACATTTACAGTGAGTATAAGTAGATGTGTACACGGGGGAGACATTAAATGAGTATAAGAGATGTGTACAAGATGGTTGACATTACGTGGAGTATAAGAGATGTACAGGGGAGACATTAAATTGAGTATAAGAGATGCTGTACAGGAGAAGAAATCAGTGGAGTATAAGTAGAGGTTTAGGCGGAGACTACAGTGCGATAAGAGATGTGTACAGGAGGAGACATTACAGGAGTATTAACAAATGTACGGCGGACAACATACAGTGAGTATAAGGAGGTTACAGAGGAGAAATTACAGTGAGTTAGAGATGTTTTACAGGAGGAGACATTACAGCGAGTATAAGAGATGTGTACAGGAGGAGACATTAGTGAGTTAAGAGATGTGTAGGAGGAGACCTACTGGAGTATAAGAGATGTGTACAGGAGGAGACATCACAGGGTATAAGAGATGTGTACGGGGGAGCATTTACAGTGAGTTATAGAGGGTACAGGAGCAGACATTACAGAAGTATAAGAGAGATGTTACAGGAGGGACATACAGTGGTATGAAGAGATGTTACAGAGGAAAATTACAGGAGTATAAGCGATGGGTACAGGAGGACGAAATTACATGAGTATAATGTGTGTATTCATACGTCTTTGAGATTACCAAAAAGTGGAGCGCTCCCAGCTCCACATATGCAAGGAACACTGCGATGCAGATTCCATGGAGCAAGAGATAGGGGATTTAATGAAAAACGGCGGAGGATACTATGGACCCTTAGAGGGAGGGAGAGCAGGAAAATAAGTTTGAAAAAGGTTTGGTGGCGGGGCATTCATGCAGGTTTTTCATGAGAGTTTTGCTCCTTACGAAAGGGCGTAATAGATAATCTATCTATCTCTGGCACCGATCCAGAATGGAGGCGGACCACAGAAGCAGCGGCCTATATCCTTAAAGCTGACAAGTGCGCTCTAACTTTGTGTTGGAGCCATTTCGCTGATTGAAGTGTTAACCATTACATGACTGGTCACTGCAAGTAAGGTCTTATCTGCGTAGGGATTTGACCCTTATGCTGCTTACAGGGGATGGAGACAGGTTACACTGCGCTTACATTGCAATTTATTGTAGAGCAAGTGAATATCGGATTTGAACACCAGCGATCAGAAGCATCACATGAGTCAAATTCAGTTTGCTAAAAGTAAATAAGTTAAAATAAGTAAGTTCAAACATATTAAAATAAGTGAGTTAAAAAATAAGTAATAAAATAAAAGACCTAATTATAACATTCCCTACAACACTTGAAAGGGATTCGGGAGATATGAACGCTGTACAAAAAAAACCATGATGATTATAAATAAATTGAAACAACAATACTATGCCATTAGTCACAAAACTGAGCCTAAAATAATATGATTTTATGATTACAAAAATTTACGGCCTCTCTAAAGTAGGTGGAGATTTATCACTAAGATGGGCCGCCACTGGAACCCCAAAGTCCATGATCCTTTACGTTATTCAGTCAGTAACTCTCCTTCCCCACTTATGCTCTGCTAAAAGTGAGCTTAAACATGTTTCTTGCTCTGTCCCTATAAGATGTGTAAACTGCCATCACCACAACACTGACACCTACTGGATGCAACTGCACCCCTACCGATACAGCCCAAAATAGTGGCGATCACATGACCTGACCTCAGGCAGGTGCAGGAATGTGAGTGGACAGTGACCAAGCGGCCAATTATGTCTTCTGCAACGGACTGCGCGACGAGGAAAAATTAACGGATGATTAAAGGCGCCGTGCGCATTTATCTCTCATTACAGTCCATGTCACCAAGCATTTATGGATAGGGGAGGCAAAATTTTAAATAACAACTAGATTACAATTGAGCAATATTTTGAGTGCCCACTGCATATGAATTATGCTGTTTCTGGAATACCCCTTTAATAAAGTATAAAAAACACAAATACAAACAGCCCCCTCCCCCCCCCCCCCCCCCCACCACACATTTTGGTACTCAACGAGTCGTAACAATTGTATAATAAAACAGAATAGTTGCTGAGACCCACAGTAAACCCCATAAAAAACAAAAAAATATTCCGCAAAGATATACATTTTGAATTAATGACTCTTAAAACTGCTCTAAGGGTTAAAACTCTATAGTAAGCACCACTATAAAGGAACAACTTCTTCACAAAAAATAAGCCTTACAGATTCGCATCCAAAAAATAAAAAGTAGCATATGAAAGAACGGTGATGCTAAAATGAAAAAACATTTCTCCAAATAGTTTTTGGTCAGTAAAATTTTGGGAAAAAATTAAAAATCTTTTATACAGAGGTATTCTAAGTGTGGCGACCACAGAATGAAAAATAATATATTATGTTTTATGGTATGATGAAAACAGACAAAAAAAAAATCTCCACCAAAAATTGATGATTGTAATTTCCTTCTACTACTCACCATAGCTATAGATGCCCCAAAATTATGGTCCAGAAAAGTTGCATCTCAGTGTGACAAAAAAGTAAGCCCCAATGGGGCAGATATTATCCCGGCCATTCGCGAGTCCAGCGGGAGCGCGTTTCTGCAGCGTGGATTCGCGTCGCCGGGATTCATTAAGATAGTTCCTCCGACGTTCCACAGGTGCTGCCGACTTGAAGCGAATCGAACGGCGGGACGAAGGTAAGCGGCGTGCGAGCGACATATTTTTTTTTAGTTGCGGCGGTTTTCCGAATCCGGTCGGGTTTCGTTCGGGCACACGCCCCCGATTTCCGTCGGTGCAATGCCAGCGCCGATGCGCCAAATCGATCCGCGTGCGCCAAAATCCGGGGCAATTCAGGGGCAAATGGCAAATCGGGAAAATATTCGGGTAACACGTACGGGAAATGCGATCGGGCCCATTAGAAATGACCCCCTTGTCTCTACATTAAAAAAAGATAAAACAATTATAAGCTGTAAAATTGCAGTATGCGTCTGGATGGCGCCTCCTTGTGTTTCAATGCTCAGGACGAAATGGTTCAATTTTGTGGAGCCTTTTTATTTAATCCATTGGAGATGTTTCATTTCTAAGTCCCAACATAGATGTAGATCTAATTATGCACAAAAACTTCTTAAAGTGCTTTTACGTAAGTCAGAGGTGTGTAGTTTCCATAAACGGGGGTACATTTACGGGTCTTGCTATTATAGGCCTCTCACAGTCAATTAAACAGTTGAGCAGTGCATTAAAGGCCAGGTTTTGTGATTTTCCAAAAAGTTTTTAAAAAATGGCTCCCAAATTCTAAGCCTCATAACATCCTAGTAAAATTAGTGGAATCTTTAAAAACCACCAACGTAAAGCGAGATTTGGGATGAATTTTTATTTGGGGTCTATGACTATCTGCTCACTTTTGCCAAATTTCAGTTTTTTTTCATAACGAAATACAAAGATATCATCCAAATTTAAACTAATTAATAGCCGCCTCTGTTTCATCTTCTTAGTTTAGAGAAAAGGATGTCACCGGAGGAAAGAACGGAAAAGGAAAGAAATAAGTGAGGCTGGAAAGACACAATAAAATATGAAGATATTACAGCAAGAAGCAAGAAAATCTAAAATAATTCCTACATGTGATAATAGTCAACTTTTTATTAATTTAATTAAGGTAGGAAAATGACGCTTTTCCTTCTTTGCTCTACTCTCTCTTCTCTGCGTTATCACTGTGTAGATTTCCTCAGCTGCTTGCCAGAACAGCATAAGTCTACACCTCAGATGCTGCGGAAATAATATTGACACAGTCGCTGCCGCAGAACAGGCATTAATATACACATTAGCTGCTGCAGAAAGCATCTATACATCTCAGCTGTGCAGAACAGCATTAAAAACATATACAATCAGCTCTGCAGAATAGCATAATGCACACCTCAGCTGCTGCAAGAAAAAGCATATATACATCTCAGCTGCTGAGAAACAGCATAATATCCAACATCAGTGTGCAGAATAGCATAATGCACACATCAGTTGCTGCAGAACACATAAATACACACCCAGTGCTGCAGAAAAGAATACATCTACACCTCAGTTTGCCAGGAACAGCATATCTACACTCAAGTTGCTTGCAGAACAGCAATAATACCACACTCAGCTGCTCTGCAGACACAGCATAATCTACACCTCAGTATCCAAAACAGCATATTACAAGTCATCGCCGTGCAGAACAACAAAACACCCTCAGTGCAGAAAGACAATACACACCTCGCTGCAGCAAGAAACAGCAACTTAAAATACACACCTTAGCATGCTGCATAACAGCATAACTACCCACCTCAGCTGCTGCAGAAAACGCTTTAACACACCTCAGCTGCTGTAGAAACAGCAAATACCACACCTCAAGCGCTGCAGAAATAATAGCACACGTCAGATTGCTGCAGAACAGGCCTAATACACACTACCTGCTGCAGAACAACTATTATATCAATTCAGTTGCTGCAGAGACAGCATAAGATTACACTTAGCTGCTGCAGAATAGCCTAATCTACACACATCAGCTGTTCTTCATGACAGAAACAGATAATATACATCTTTTCTGCTGCAGAACAGCGAATTACACACCTCAGCTGCTGCAGAACAGCATCATACACACCTCAGTTGACTGCAAGAACAACATAAACACACCTCAGCTGCCGCAGAACAGCTAATACACACCTTAGCTGCCTTGGACAGAAACGGCCCTGAGTCACCCAATAAAGCAGCAAAATAGTCCCAAGCGCTAGAGCTGTCACTTTAAAATACCTCCTCTGTGCACAGCAAGTCCTGGGCTGTCTGGGACTGCAGGAGGACAGATACCCTCGGGTCATCTCTGGTGATGGCCTGTGGTGCCCACACAGAAAGGGCTCCGAGTGCACTCGGGGTTCAGTGGACAGTGGGTGGGACATAGGTAGGTGACGTGTGCAGAGGGGGGGGGGGCAGCCAGGGGGTGTAAAAATGAGGGAGAAGGGCAGATGAGGGGCAGGAGTATTATTTTTCAATAATTTTCTCTGGAGGGTGGGTTCTGGGGGGGGGGGGGGGCTGTCTATTGTCCCTTCAGCTCCCCGCTCAGGGAGATCTCTTGACTAGTCACACAGACCAGTTATTCTAAGGTATATATGAGTCTATCTTTTGTTCTAAAACAATTTTATACAAAAAATGTTTAGCAGTGTAGTGCACAATGGCTCTCATCGGGGACATGGGGGGCAATGGGGGGTTGCCAAAGGTGGTTACCTGTGACAGTTCCCTTAAGGACCTGATCCTTTATTGTTTTTGGTGTTTCTGTTTTTATTCTAAACTCTCCAAAACGCCATATTTTCCGTTAGTACCACCATGCTTGCTGTGCTGCCGTCTCCTGTCGTTGCTATGTTTTGTTACCGGAAATGCTTCTTATCACATTGCATCGGACTACCTTACGCTTTGCTCCCTTACTACTATCTACTACATGTGTACCATTATAAGGTAACATTTTTGTTGCTGTCATTTTGCATATTTGCTACATTTGTGCCCGGGGCTCTGTCAATACAGACCGTCTTTGATTGTTTTATATTCAACATTTGTAGGTGTTGGCATCACAAAAGTGCTGATTACGTCGCGAAGCTAGCGTTTGCGCTCGACTCCTTTCCCGTCAGTGTTTAGTCGATTTACTACCTCCCCTCGGAATATCTATCATTAGATCTACGGCGATGTTGGCTGTTCCGGTGACCGACTGCAAAACACCCTAAGCCTATTTTGTGTTTATTTTTTATTGCATTATAGGGAAATGGGGTGATTTAACTTTAATTTTTTTATTTGTTGATACAACTTTTCAAACTTGTTTTAGGCACCCCTACCAGTTACTTTGAACGACCTATCGCCACAAAACATTAATGTACAACATCTTTTGAGCTTAATCTAATCCACATTAATCGTATACATGGCGTTGAAGAATTCCACTTCACAAAAATAACACCGACAAAGCTCAGTTACATAACAATTTGTAAAAAAAGGTATTATAACAACAGTACTTTAACAGTAGCCTAATAGTTCACTCAGATTTTATAGGAGTTTTATGACCAGCGCCCTTGCAGGCATTCTTTCCAGCTCTAGTCTAAGATAGTCATCCTTTGCAGAACCAATTGCCTGGCAACAGCGATATTGTGAATACTTGGCCCATATCTCTGGTATTGTCGTTTACAGCGGCAAGATAACTGGAGATCAGCAGTCAACAAACAAAAGTCATACTAGCTAACCATTTACAGATAAGCTATGACTCTTAGTTCTGGATGTTGCCCTACTATATTTTTAGTACTGGGATTAGTTCCCTCACTTTTTTAGTCTCAAGAGCATTTTTTTGCGCCATTTTCATTATCGCATTTCAAGAGCTGTAACTAGTCTTAAGCTACTAAGGGTCGCGCTGCTTACTTTTGTCAGACTGTTTGCCTTTTTTAGGGATTTTTACAGGATCGCGCAGTATCTGTTTATAAGAGTCGCCTCGGGATCATTACTGCAACAACCCCATGTTTGGCTCGCTGTGCTGGGCTTCACATGCGACACAAAATGGGGGAGTGTCCGGTCAGACGATCGACTGATGATTCGGATGACGCGCAGGATTTAACCTTTTTCATAATTGTCCGCAAGATCAAACATTTAGAGGCCAGCACCACTAAAACCGCGAATTGGGGAAATCCGCCGGGGACCCTGGAGCGGAACATAGCGGACACATGCAGGAGATATCCGGCAGCGCCCGATTCTTAGTGTTATCGGCGGGCAGCAGTGTCATTGGAAGGTGAGTAAGGACAAGCATTTTTTGTGAACTCGGGGACGTGGGGAGGGTAAGTAAAACGTGCCCCAATATGATCGTTTTTCTTGAAAGGGATGCGCCAAGTTTTTACGACTATCCGATACGGCACTACGACAGGTATAAGGAAATGCCACAGGTTCATCTTCTGTAGGACCAAGCTTTACTGATCTACCGAAGTGGGAGTATAGTGATTAGTTCCATTGATGGATAGGCTGCGGTGCATGTGTTGAGCGCCCCCCATCTGGCTCCCATACAGCCAAACATTCAGTTATGGGCATGTCATGGGAAATAGGGGCGTTATCCTAGCACACCAAAGAGGATCTGGCTTCAGATGTTAACACTCACCCACCCCTTTTCGATTGGTCAGTCATCTGTGCAGTTGATACATTTCTAGTGGGGGGCGGGGCGGGAAGGTGAGACAATGTTAAAGTCGTAAATGTAGGGTTGCCCCTCAGGCTCATTAGCCACAATTTTAAAAGGTTGCATTTTAGTGACAGGACCAGGAGGACATTGAGTAAACAAGATAAGAAGATTACATTTAAAGTCATGTGCCTGGGTCATGAGAAAGCTGTACCGCTTTATCATTTTAGGGGAAAAAGTGCTTACGTTAAAAAATCAATGGGGTAATGGTTGGGTAAATGTAAATGGAAGGTTACCCTTGTATACAGTCCTTAGGACTCATGCCCCGAGGATGTCATTAAATTGGTGGGGGTCAGGGTCGTAGGCTAGCACAAACCATTGACAATCTTATGCTCATGGAAGCCCTTTGTATCCATATACTGTGCTTTATGGTCATGCGTGGCCGAGCACCCCATGTCTCCCCTTACTGGGCTTACCCGCTGCACGTTATACCGGTACCTATTCCGTTGGCTCGATCTTCAGCTTAGCGCCCAGCCAAGAGAGATTGGGAGATGAGATCGCAGCGAAATGGGCCCTCAAATACTTTATTTTAACTTCTACATATGCGTCCTTCTTGCACTCGCAAGTGCTTTTTTATACTTGGATTTAATAAAAAATTTTTCATACTAATTTTAAGCTACCTGGATGTTTCTACCTTGCTGGAGCCCCTCTGTTTTCTTCTTCGTCTCATTCTTAGCCCCTGTGGCGGGACCATTACCGGATTGGACCCTTTGGACTCCGTGCACACTGTCGCTTTGGAGGCTTTATAGGACTTTCTTGGGGTGAGCTGTTTTCTATTTTTTTTTATTGTTACTTTGAATTTATCAAGGCTCTTGGTGCACCTGTCTTGACCCCTTGAAGGGAACCTGTCACCAGGAGACCCCTTTTTAGCAACCCATCCCCATAGAGCATTGCACATACACAGCTCAACCTTTTTTGTATGCAAAAATCAGTTTTACAGAGCAAAAGATAACTTATATACTACCTTTATATGACATGTGCTGTGTGACTAGTCAAGTCGCCCCCTCAGCGGGGGCTGAAGAGGAGTAGTTTCCCCCCCCCACCACCACCCTCGGGAAACTGCTACTCCATGTCTGATTTTCAAAAGAACCACTTCATCTGCGCATGTCCGTGTGCACGGTACGAGAGATGCTGACTGCGCAGGCACGAGAATGCCTGACGCGGTCAGCAAGGGTTTCGGACAGTGGGTGGGACATAGGTAGGTGACGAAAAAAAAAAAGCTTGGGGTGTCCATTAACGTTCTACGTTTCATATAAGCAGCTTGCTGGCATGTTAGTTTAAAGCTAACAACAAAAAATATGAGTTGGATGCGCGGGGCCGGGAGAAGCCGACGTAGTGTAATATGTTCATACAACAGACGTTAACACTCGTACAAATGTCTGAGTGCTGACAAGCGGTGACCCCATATACGAGAGGCTCTACCCGCCCTCCATACCAGCCGCTGCCAGGATGAAGCGGCAGGCCACGTCTTATCAGTCAGTCATGCCAGGAGAAGAAGAAGAGACCATCATTAGCAGCGAACAAGAAAAACAAAAAAAAAAAAACTTATAATAAAAAAGGCGTTACACCCGCTCTCCCACGTAGAGCCTCGCAGAGGGGGGGCGTAAGGAACACACAGCGAGAAGGGGAGGAAAGGCCATGTCTCGTCTCAGCACACGAACACGAGAGAGAGGGAGTGCCGAAAGTAACAATACTCAGTGTCCCGCCAGCCCCAGGGGGCTCTCAGTTCAGGTGGAAGCCCTTCTCCATGGTAGCAGCCAGCAGGCGGTCTCTCATTATCTCCTCCGAAGAATATTCCGGCAACTTGAGATAATGCACGCAGGTATTCACAGACGGATAGCTAGCATCGGTCGCATCAACCTGACAAGAGAAGAACAGGAACACAAGTCATCAACTACACAGAGTCAATCTGCCCCAATACTAGTGGAGTATCAATGGGAGAAGCAGCTCTACAGCCCATCCAGGACCTTACACAGTCACAGCACACAAGTTATCTAATGCTAACAGTTACAGTTTTGGCCTAGGTGTTTTATCTACCTCTGAAAATCCTTCAGAAGAAGAAGATATTCTGAGCAGAGTTTCTCTCTCCCCCCCCCCCCATTTCAAAATTTAAACTATACAATCCCTTTAAAAAGGAAATTTATCATTAAAATCCATCATGATAAACCAGGGGCACTTACCCATAGATCCAGACACCGTGACTGTGGTAATCTTATATTTTTCATCCATGACCTACTTTAATAAGGAACTTTTATAGCTATAGGGGGCATTACCAAAGTTCCTCTGTGCTGTGGATTCATAGGCAGTTACACTGTCTCCACTACTCCTTGAGCACTTACCTTCCCCACTACCTGACAATCACTCACAGTGGGAGGTGCGAGTGCTACAGTGTAACAGCCTTTGATAGACAAGCATAAAGGGTTTATCATGCTCTATTTTGATGGGTTTCTTTTTAAAAGAAATCGCCAGGTTTTACCCTATTAAACCTACTACCCCCTCAGATCAGGTATTAAATAGCCTTTTTAGAATTCCCTCTTATGTTGAAATCTCATCAATACAAAAAAAAAAAAAAAAAAACACCACACACACTACCCTAAAGTCAGGATATTCTCACAATATGTCAAAATTCCCAATTTAAAGTTATCTGTTACGTATGACATGTACACAGACCGTGCAGTGTATACAGGGGCTCCATTAGGGTTTGTTCTACAGTAAGAGGTCACATCAGCAGAATGAGCTTACCTTCCTCACTACAGTGAGGCGTGGATGCAGATTGGCTAGTCCTCCAGGGGGCAGTGTAGAGCACCCCGTTGTAAACTGTAGAAAAGCCTTCCTCTCATCGGAGGACATGCCGCAGAGGACGCGCACGAAACGCAGGAAGCCCGGGCTGCAGGAGGCCAAAAGGAGAAGACAGTCAGCTACAGCAACTTCATGCAAGGGTTAAATGGTATTATACTTCTCACCTGCTTCACAACAGATAATAGTCTAGAAAATTGATGCAAATTTCATGTATACTTTAGATTCATCGCCAAGAAAACAGTTATTCTAACAATGATCTCTTAAACACTGCAGGTTTTTTTTTTCCATTTTTCACTCCACCTTCATAAAATCCATAAAACTTTTAACCTTCCCATATATAGAACTTGTTTTCTGCATAAATTGTTCTTCCTAGTGACATTATTATATGCCGTGTACTGGGAAGCAGGGTAAAAAAAAACAAAAAATAAACTCCAAATGTAGCGAGATTGATGGGAAAATGCATTTGCGCCATTATCTTGCGGGATCTGCATTTACAGTTTTTATGGTTTGCTCCAAATGCGCTCCCCTTCTTTGTGTGGTTACGATCACAGGGATAACAATTTAAGGTTTAGAATGCATTTATAGATTTTTTTTTTTATGGAAAAACTTTTTGTACAAAAGAAAAAATTTTTTCGTTTTGCCATATTCGGGCGCTAATAACTTTCATAATTCAGTGTACAGACTTGAGTCATGTGTCTTTTTTGCGGGGAGAGATGACATTTTCATTGAAACCATTTTGGGGACTGTGCGACCTTTTGTTCCAGGAATAACAGCTTTTATATTTTGAGCAGGACTTTTGGGATGCAGCGCAAACAAAATCATAAACCTGTTAATTTTTTTCTCAGCTATAGGAAAATTGATAAAATTTTTAGTTTTTCTCAATTGTATTTGCAGACCCCCTAGGGTACTTTAACCATAAGAGGTCTGATCATTCCTTCCATATAATTGTAATACAAGTCAATATACTGTTTATATCTGTTACAATTTGCACTGGCACATTGTAACAGATCTTCATCAATGACAATGCCTTCATAATAAAAACTCCAGGCTGTCAAGGCAATGGCTCGCCTTCTCGATGGGTTTACAGGGAACGATGATCTCCACCAAGATGGCGGTGCCCAGGATTTAAATGCTCTGGCGGCATTTATATGGTTAACACGAGTCTTGCTGCAAGGCTCTGCCTGCTCCACATATCCTTAAAGGAAATCTACCATTTGCGTCATGCATAGTGAAGCAAAACATTCCTTAATAATGCTGTAGCTACACTGATGCAGAAACATATCTTGTTTAAGAGGAGAAGTGCCTCTGGGCTGCGACAGAGCCTCATTATAATTTAGTTTTTTTTTTTTTCAGCTAAACCACTCAGCTCAAGGATTAAACAAGATGCGTTTCTGCATCAGTGTAGCTACAGCATTCTCAAGGTATGTTTCATAATGCATAGAAGCAAATGGTAGATTTCCTTTTACAGCCTCATGGCATACAGGTACATCAAGGAGCGTGAAGATTGCCCTTAGACAATGTCACTGGTCTGGAGACCCCTCCTCCAATGGACAGGACATACCTTTCTCTGGTGTAACCCAGCTTGGGCTCTGTGTAATTGATGATGTCTTCAGCGGACCAGGAGGGGGACTGGTTACCACACAGAATCATCTGGACCTCCTCAGGGCTGAAAGAGCCCAGTTTCTCCATAGGGAATACTTTATTAAAGCCGCCTAAGAAAGAACAGAATATATCAATATGTTATCACCTGGAGAAAACTTTCTTGCCATCCTCCAATCTGAAGGATAAGTACTACATTTCTGGTAACGGGCACCACTAATCCCTCCAGTTAACAGCTAGTGTTGTCCCCCCCCCCTCCACTCTCCATAGGTTCCTGAACGGCCATGCCAAAAAATCCAGCAGCAATAGGACCTGCCCTGTGGTGAGACATGGTGTGCATTATGCCCCCATGCAGAATATTCGTGGCTAGCTCACTGCCGCCATATGTGCAGACGTGTGAATGGAGCCGATGAATCGCGGTTTAGCCAACTCCTTGCATTTCCCTTCCTATAGAGCAGTGGTGGCGAACCTATGGCACGGGTGCCAGAGGTGGCACTCAAAGCCCTCTCTATGGGCACCCTCGCCATCACCCCAGCACAGAGTTCGCCAGACAGGACTCAAGGCCTCTTGCAGTCCCAGGCAGCCCAGGACCCTAGAAAGAAGCTACAATGATAATCCAAACGTCTTCTTCTTTCTACTGTATTGGTGTCCTCAGGGGCCTATATACTTTAATCCTGTGACAGTGCAGGGAGTAATAAGTTACTGCTTAAATTGACGCATTGGCACTTTGCGAAAAAAATGTGGGTTTTGGTTGTAGTTTGGGCACTCTGTCTAAAAGGTTTGCCAGCACTGCTATAGGACCACAAAATGGCCTTTCTGGACCTCATTTCGAAGAGCTATTGGAATAGAGACTTTTTTTCAGTACCATTAAGTAAATAGCTTCCGTTCTAGAACAGCGCAACTTTATATAATCTGTAACAATCATGTATATTTAACCCCTTAAACTTACTTCTGAACGCTTCCATTTGTTTCTGAACTCCGGTCTGCATGCAGTAGTCAAACATCAGATCGACATAGTCTTCTGCATTGTCTATGGTCACCATCTGCAAGAAAGTCACGCGACACAATGACATACATGAAAAAAAATATAAATAAATTTCAGTCCCCCAATTTTCCCCCTGTAGATGATGTCAGACATGATAGGTGCCCACGTGACAGCCGCTTTCTTCATACAGCTTGCCCAAGGGTGGGGTGTGTGTTAGGACTGCAAGCACCATCCCATCAGACCTATAAAAGTTGCACTAACAGATTGGAATACATTTTATATATTACCATATACACTCGAGTATTAGCTGACCCAAGTATAAGCAGAGGCCCCTAATTTTCCCATAACAGATTGTAATACATTTTATATATATTATATTTAGAGGGCTGCAAATTCTAGAAAGAGAAAAATCTCACCTCATCTTCACCATTGGGTTTCAGGTCTACTGCGCTAAAGCCATACACACGAGATGAGGGACAGAACTGGAAATTAAGCCTGGAGTGGAAAAATGGTTGGGGGGGGGGGAGAAAAAAAAAAAGTTAAATATATATTTTTTTGTAATGTGGAGCTTATAAGGAAACCTTATAACCTGCCGTGGTCGGTGTAATATGCACATACCGAGCACCAGCTCAGGGTGAGCTGGTGCCGGGGCTTACTTTCATTAGTGTCCTAAACCGCTGTATCGCGGTTTAAACACTTTTTAAACTTTATAGCCGAAGCTGCTTCGGCGCACCATGCGTGCACCTGCATAGGAAATGCCGGGGAGCTGCACGCACGGTCGCGCGCATGGTGCGCCAAAGCAACTGGTAGGTTTCCTGTAAGTAGTAAAAGGTTGCAGGCGGTCCCACTGCTGGCACAAGGTTCCTGCTGTAACATGTCCAATCATTACATTTCCATCTATATGTGACCCTCATTCTGTAACAGAAACCTCTCCATATAACTCACCCCAAGTCTTCAATGCCGACTGTAGGTCCAGAACCAGATGGGTTCTTCAGCATCAGCTCCTGGAGTTGTGTGTTCTTCTCATCCTCGGACAAGCTGCGATTGCTCAGAATGTGTCTCCTCTTCACAGCCAGTTCTCGGATATCGCGAAGGAAGCGCGCGCGGTGCGGGTTTATGAGTTCAAAGTCTTCCCATGTCAGTATACCCTGGAACCAGGCTGGTGGTTTTGGCTTTGGTGGGTCCAAGATGAACTCAGATTTGGAGTCTTCCTCGAAGCTTCCCACAGAGAGGGCATCGTGTCCGTCCTCGGTGGAGGCTTCGGATTGGCTTTCTGTACAGTGCTCGCTGTCCTCTCCTCGGGAGGCGTACAACAGTTTACTCATATTGCTTTTGATATCCCCCATACACATGAGCCTGAAGAAGGGCTTAGAAATAGGCAAGTCTACGAGGCGATTGTCCTGTATACATTTTGCCAAAAATACACCCAGAAAATGACAAAGCCTGGTCACCCTATCCAGTTCTTCACTGTCCTGAGGATAGGGAGCTATGAATAGTCCACACGACCGCTGCACATAATATCCAGGAGGCTTCAAGCCACCGCCCAGGTCAACCTAAGAGACAAGACCGGGGTTACACAATGTGAATAAGTGATCAGCGAATATCCTATCCCGTCAGAGCAGAGTAACCATTCACCGCACAAGCTCCTAGGATGTCAATATGTTCCAAAAGGGCACGTGAGTAGAGAGATCAGCAAATAATTCATATTTATAGTGTAATGAAGTTACAAAAAGTATAAAAGGAATATTGTGTATCAATTCATCACTGTTCTAGATCTCTGCTTGCTGTCAGGCAACAGGAAGTTACAATGTTTACTTCCTGTAGATATAAACCAGTCCCTGGTCATGTCATGTCCCACAGCTCGTTATATACCTGGCCATGTGAGGTCACAGGTGCACGACTCGTTATAACAAGCCGTGCAGCTGTGTGACATCACACGACCAGGGGCTGGCGTTTATCCACAGCAAGTAAACAATGAAACCGCCTATAGAATGACAGCAAGCAGAGATCTAGAATATCACGAGGAACTGATACAGAAAGTATATTGGAAGACTTTACACTTTTCATTACATAAATATCAATTATTTGCTGCACACCGACAACCTCATTCATTTTAGATGCAATCTGCACTTGTTACCTGTCGAGATTCATCGTCTGGGAAGTCATCATCACACAACCAGATTCCCAAGTCTGTTTTCTGAAATTCTGCCGCCACCAGGGCATAAAATTCTAGGGTAGGGCCCAGCCCCGTCCCTTCCTCTCCGAGGAACTCTACCTACAAGAAGCAAGGATAATCAAGATGAATGAATGATGCAGGTTATGAGAGGTCAGATGCTCGCAGGCCATTAGACACCTGCCCTGGCAATAGGCTCATACAGCGTGCGGTTATGTCTCCATCATAGCTACAGCAGATTGGACATTATGTATGCAAAACCCCTTTAGAGGGAAATGGAACAGCAAAATTCGTTCATAATAAACCAGGGACACTTACTCATAGATCCAGGTACAGTTATTGCTGTAATCTTCCTATATTTGTTATCCATGGCCTCCTTCCTTCTAAATCAACTACTAAAACTAAACTAATGAGCCTGGAGGGCTCTGAGGTGTGTTACCGGAGCCCCTCTGTGGTGCAGCTGTGCAGACTGTTACACTCACCCTCCGACTGCTTCCTCATCACTTCGCTCCTCCCTTTGCCTGCTGTAATCTCAACACACTGCGAGGGAGGGGGTGCATTGGAGTTCACACAATGTAATGGCTCATTAGCATAAGTATAAAAGTTGATTTTAGCAGGAAGGAGGCCATGGATATCAAATATAAGAAGATTACCACAGTCGCAGTGCATGGATCTATGAGTAATGTCCTTATCTATCATGATGGATAAACCTGGTAAATGTGACCAAGTCCATATCAAGAACATACAAGTTATGACGGTTCTTACCTCAAGCACAGACTTGCGATCTGCGTGGATCTGCATGACATTCTCTGCCCACTCCATCAATGACTCCCCACGGGGAACCTTCACCCTCTCGTGCTTCAAACGTCCCACTCTGAATTCACCGGGGTCGTCCCTACGGACTGCGCTGGCCGTCCTGCTCCTCTCCACGGTGGCCTCCCGCCTGTTCTGCAACCAGACTATAGCTCTATGGATAAGAGAAGGAAACGGCATCAGGATCTGAGGACCTTGTGGCTCCCGGCTGCATCCCTGTAGGCTCAGCAATACCTGGAGGCTCCGAATGCTGTACACGTGAAATAAAGCTGCCTCGTCTCAAATGGGATGAGGAAGGGACATTTGCTGGTCAACTGTTCACACCAATCGGGCAACGCTCCACTAGCCAAAGCCAGCGGCTCCTGTAACAAAAGAAGATCCAATGATCCGATTCTTAAAAGATGGGCAATATCTACTCTATATAAATCGGTAGTACAAGTAACTTTCTAATAGATCAGTGCCCATTTCTACTCCGACTCATCTCCCTCAACCCCCAAAATCTTCTGAATTCAATGAAGTCAATTTACACAGCAGTCTATGGAGAGGGTAAGGGGAAATAAGTCTCAGCAGCTAGGTGTCCAATTCTCAGTTGTCTCTGAATTGGAAGTTACATTGTTCATAAGGAATACTAATATTATTAACTTAAACCTTTGGGTTTTGTAAAGTTTGTCAAAAGCTAATGTCTTTTTTTTAAAAGAGACCTACCCGCCAGCTCACTGACCACTGTAATTTTCTCCACTGTCAGAGAGGAGGAACTGGAGCATAGGTTATAATCAAATTTTCCCTGACACCGTCCAATCAGAAAACAGCCAGTGTCACGGAGGAGGAGGCGTGTGTTATGATCTTTTACACTGAGAAGATTATCCTAACACACGCCGCCTCCTCTGCTTCAGCTCCTCCTCGACACTGGCTGTTTTATGATTGGACAGTGTCAGGGATTGATTATTGATTATAATAACCTATGCTCCAGTTCCTCCTCTCTGACAGTGGAGAAGATTATAATTGGACCCCATCTCTGCCACCGTGTGGGCTAGAAAATCCAAAGTGATCCCAAATCTGTTAAGCAGCCCTTATAGGATCGTACATTCATCTTACAATGTGCGGTGTTAGTTTCTGCCTCTTCTCTACATACAACTTACCTCAATTTGCTGTAGGATTTTGGTTGTGATTTTTTTGCTGGTAAATTCCTCTGGGGAGACACTGAATAGCAGCATTTCATCTCCATCTGCAAAAGAAAGGCAGATGTTCCGTCACCATCTGTCCACGAGGGTCTATTGGACGAATGACTTTGAATTTAAGAAAAACAGAGAAGAAAACGCACCTTCTTGTGGAGTCCTGGCAGAGTATGGATCGCTAGCTACAATATAAAGGATGCGGAGGAGCTGCAGGACGTCCTCCACGCCGCACGAGTTCTGCCCGCTACCCGCCTTGGCTTGTGGCTGCTCCCGGCCGTGACTTAATATATCGAAACTCTGTATTGCGCCAAGAGTGGCAGGAATCACCACGGACTTGCATCCGTTCTCACAAAAGTCCTGCAAGCAGAATATAATGATGTAGAGGGAAGGGATACAACCGCAGCCCATTCTTCTATGGACCAGCCTTAAGGTGCATTCACACACAGCAGACTGCCACAAAAATTTCTGTAAAAATCCTGATTTAGCTTGTGGGAGTCTATTTGCTTGCAGAGCTAATCTTTAGAGGACTAACAGACTTTATGCAATACTCTTTAATGGATCGGTGCCCAAGGCCATTACTGTATCGGACCATGCCAACCAACGATGGGCGAAAGTTTTTATAGCCATATATAATATTTTTTGCAACATTTGCAAGCAGAAATCTTTAGGCTACATTCACACAACCGTTCGGGGACGTATACAAGTCGGCAAGCTTGCAGTCGTATATACGTCCCCCATAGAACAGCAATGGGTGCATGGTGCACCATTGTACCGCTCTGCACCCGGGAAAAAGAATTTCTTCCATCTTTCCCCGTATTATGGCGCCGTGCATCTCTATGGAGAGGGGTGGAGGCGAGCATTGCACACCCCTCCTCCTCTCCCATGCGCTGACGTGTGCCGTAGCACGGTGGGCATATGTTCGTGTGCATGCAGCAGACTGGAACAATTGCAACGGGACTTCCATTCCCATAAAGGTTATTTAAATAATTATTATGACACATCCACAACCGCATCTCAAGACCTCCAGTCAACCAGCACATGTGGAGCCACTCTCCATTAAGGACTATATGAAAATAGTTAAAGGGATTGTCCAGTGACAACCAGTTAAACCCCCCCCCCCCCCCAATCAAAGGACAGAGGCCCACTTACTGAACAGACAGGGTCTCAGTGATGGGATCTCGAGAATGGGGGGGGGGGGGGGGGGTCCGTTGTACCCTTGTTGCAAAAGAATGAAGTACCCCTGTTGCAAAAGAATGAAGTAACCCATCGCAAGTGAAAGCCACCACCCCATTCTCTGCCTACGGGGTCCGACTGCTGAGACCCCCACCTATCAGGAGATTATGTGAGAGCCAAGCGAGTGCATTGCCAACCCATTCATTCGCCAATAGCCAAGATCTGCTCCTTTATCTCACACTGAATGGACAGAGCGGCAATGTACAAGCACAACTCATCTGTATCCCATTTGTAGGAGCGATAGGTGTTAGGATGGAAGTGAAGGAGAGGTTATAAACTTGCTAACTTACCTTCACAGCACAACTTCTTTACAATTCAGAAAATTCTAGATCCGTTAACAAAGGCACAAAATACACCACGACACACACACACTCCAAGCATAAACTAGATAGACAAGCCATCCCGGCCCCGCTTTACTTTGTAAGCAGCGATAAGCTGGGAGCAGTTGCGGTTCTTTCGGATGCTCTTGTTAGTTCCAGTCAGTTTCCAGCGCCGCAGGAAGCTAGGATCTGCGTTCCTCTGCAGGTAGGTGATCAGATCATTCTTTGGCAAAGCATCTGTACCCAGTGACTGCTCCACATGTTCCACGGACCAGCAGCCCTGAAGAAGGGAATGCGGTATTAGGGGAGATCTCAGCTCTGAAGATCACAGCTGGACAGATCTGCTCTACTACTGGAAACTGAATGGAAAGTCTCCTACCACTAAGCTACAAGAGACATTGTAAGTAATGCAGAAGAGAAGGAGCAGTAGGGGAAGCTTCAGATGGGTATAGCAGCATTACCGGGCCTGGTATTAACATGGGTTGCAGTTAGCGGCATCCTTCACATTATGGTATAATGTGCTTAGTAGTCTCAATGCATTAATATACGTGCAGGCTGATACACTCTAACGCCCCTTGTACATTAACTGCCAACATATGTATATAAATTACATAATTTTGTCTATGGGGGCCTACGGAATACAGGAACTGGCATGTTTGATCTTACATGCCCAATCCTTTTGTTCTCAGCGGAGATCGGACACTACCAGAGCTTTCTGGTACTAGTTCTTCACATTCAGAACACATGCATGCTCAGCCAAGACCAGCATGCATGTGTATAGAGAATCAGGGAGATGGCTATAAAAAGCGTACAGTCATTGGACCTGTAATGTGCACATATTAACAGAAGTTGTTTATTAAAGGGCCTTTGCAGCTTCTTGATATTTGATAGGTCATCAGTACCAGTTCAGTGCGGTTCCGATTCTTGTGACCCCCATTCTTCAGCTAGTAGTACAGACAGAAAAGAGCTGTTCTTCTGGCTCTGTGATATGTGTGTAGTGGAGGAGTTTTGCTACAGCAGCTCAGCACCCATGTATATATATACTGGGGGTCAACTGCATGCGATATTGATGCAGTTTGCTACGGTTTCTATTAATAAGCAAGAAGTGCAATGTAAATGACAAGATATAAACAAATGATCTAAGTGAGGACACTTACCATTCTGCCAGTCTCCTTCTGGTTATCAGACTCCTTCATCTCCCTGTACATAATTCTGTATCATGGAATAAAAGTGAAAAAACTCAAACACTTGCAGATTTATTCACCGCCCCGACAATGAGCAAACAGATATATACATTAAGCACATTGTTGTATATGCAGCTGAAAGTGGAAAGAGGAGAGGAAAAAAAAAAAAATATATACATAGAGCACGGAAACAAAAGAAATAGAACGGGAGTAGTAGGGTTTGTTACGAAAAGTGTAAAGAGTCTTGGCTGGACAAAGTCTAGATAACAAGTTTATAAGTTCTTACCCATTTACAGGGAAGGGGATAACAAGGTGAATGGTGGGGATCCAACCGCTGGGACCCCCACAACCTGGAGAACGAGAATCCCTTTCCCACTAATGGATGGAACGGCAGGACGAGCACGTGTACTGCTGCACCGTTAATGGTTTATAGGAGCGGGCATAGCTAGCTGAACGCTGTGCTTGGCCAAAACAGGCCTGGAGCTCCAGGACAAACATGCATCCTACTGCTCTATTCAATCACATGGACATATGTAGCAATGCACAGCGCTCGGCCATCTCCGACCACTACTATAAACAATCAAGAAGCAGAAGCATGCTCGATCTAGTGTTCCACCCATTAGCGAAAATGGGACCCACGTTTTCTGGATTGTGGGGGGCCCAGCAATCACCTATCCTGTGGATAGGGGGATTATAAAACTTGGGACAACCCCTTAATACACAAGTTTGCCAAAGCCTAAAGAATAGCATTACGTATCCTGAATTCTATGTAATCTAACAACCCGCCCCACTATAGTGCATTATCTGTAGCGCCCCCCAGCATAAGCAATGCCCTCTTACGTGTATGTAGGCTCCCATATCCGCCGCAGTTTGTCTGATTTGATGGCTCCGTTACATGACAGCTGCAGCAGTTTCTGTACATAGTAGAAGATGGTGGAGCGGAAATTACTGAGTGGTAGCTCTACTTCACGTCCATTCCCCAGGCCCGTCACCTTCAGAGTGAGCGCTAGTCTAGGAGGCGGAGCACACTCCACTTCCTCCAGGAGTTCGGAGTGAGGAGTACCTGCAATATGTAACCATTGAGAAAGATGGAAAATAGCAACAGACCCATTATTTAAGAGTCCGGTGTATTCATCAGTATAGTGCTCCCCCACCTCTGTCTCCGACAGGCTCATCAATAGGTCCATCCTCATAACTATATACCCCAAGTTACTCTCTAGCAAATCCTATGAGAATACATACCTTACTATATTACAATACATCTATACAAATTTCCCGCCCGCGTCTATATACCAGTATGACCCATACAGCCGACCTACCCCCACTTAAGACATACCTGGAGCCGGTATCTCCAAGTCTGTGGTCTGCTGAACGTTTGTTCTCCCGGGACGTGGATCGAACGCTGGTACCAGAGCGGAAAACTGGCGTTTTAGAACGTAGTCATCATCCCATGTTCTACGGCGCCCGCCTTTGGTCTCATATTCTTCTTCCTCCTGAACACAAGTAAAAAGGTGTTAAAATAAATAGCCCCATCTAAGGCGGTGTTCATACCAGTGCAAGCCCCAGGACATACGTTTATTTTGTCTGGTCGATGTAACCCTACCGGCTGCCTGACATGACCTAGATCAGCAGCAGTGTGTTCTTCATCATCCGCATGCACTACCATTTCGGCGATCAGATGCTTAGACCTGTATTTACCCTTGGGAGGATTCTCTACATATGGGATTAGCTGTGTAGGTTAAACACTAAGGACAATTCTGCAAAGTACAGCCTTCCAGTGTACACACTAACAAGCCTAAGGGTACATTCAGACGGCCATCTATGGGGACGTATATGCTGCCTCATATACGTCCCCATGGACAATGGCAGTCCGGCGGCGGTACGGTGCAACACATTTGTGGTGCTGTACACGGGGAAAAGATAGAGCATGCCCTTTCCCCATGTGTGCGGCCATGCGGCACTTTTCTCTATGGAGAGGCTGTGTAAGTGTGCCCCAAGCCACATCCGCTTCAAAGGAGAACCCACCATTACTTCTTCATACTCGTGTTCTTCCTGGTTATCATCTTCATTCTCATCATCCTCCTCATCTGGCTCAGGCAGGTCTTCATCATCATCCAGCTCGGCCAGAAGAGTGCTAGCCCGACAGCTATCCAAAAAGTCTACGGAGAACACAACATCCAATACATGACCAATTTCTGAATAGCTATGCAGCAATCGCACACCCTACAAGGGCCTTAATGGCTTACCCTTCATTACAAAATATTCTGAACCCAATCTTACCATAAAGGGAATATTCCGCCTCCTGGCCGGTGTCACTTTCGCTGGATGTAGACGTCAGGCTTGTCGTTAGGGTATTGCTTAGGGACTGACCTACAGAGAGGCCGGTGGTGGCTGTGGCCACATTGCTGCTTGTAACACTGGAAGTAGACATTGTAACAGTCGATGTGGTTCCTGTTGTAGTCAAATTAGGGAAACTCTGTGCGCCCATAAGTGGGGAGGCTGAGGGAGAAAACAAAGAAATTTGTCACGATTATCTCCTTGTTTAATGGAGAGGTGGTCATACCTATTCATTTCACAATAACTGTACTGTTCTCCACATAGACAACTCTTTAAAGGGGACCTTTCACCTCACACATCTGGAGGCAAATATACCATAATGTAGGGGCTACTACACAGATTCAGGGGCACCTTAAAATTTTATTTCTAGCAATTACGGTTGCTGAGATATCAGTTCCTGCATCTGACCTAATCAATTCTCTCTACTGTCAGAGAGGAGGTGCTGCAGCAGGGTTCGTGTGTTATGCTAATCATCTCGAACACAGAGATAACAGTAATAACCGTTTGGTAAAGAGGGACACACTACTCATCCAAGTGCTGTGGCTGATACTAAAGACGGGTGATAAGGACAACACCTTTCACCTCATCTATGCCACCCATACAGCTAAATAGAAACATGTCCTAGTTCCATTTCAGATACTCACTGGCAGAGCTGACAGCGTTCCTTCCCAGAGTGTTGGTGTTGTTGTCACTGCTGCTCCGGCTAAGGTTCATGTTGTTGGTGGCGTTCGTCCGTGCGATGTTTGCTACTCTCCTGACGAAAGACTCTAGGCTGGACGTCTCACGTGAGGACAGGTTGGGCACACTGGCACTGGAACTCATTGGCGCTCCAGCAGCAAGCAGGGAACTGACGGACAGCCTGTTGCTAGCAGAGGACCCCAGGGGTCTGGGAACAGCAGCCTCTTTGTTGCTTAGCTCCGACACAGAACTGACATCGGGGGAGCTGATGCTCACCATGCCCATTGATATGGCGGGTGCATCACCAGTCTTTCTATCGCCTTCACCCACCTGCTCTGCTCCCGGTGGGCAAGTAGAAGAGCCGGGGGCTGCTGGGTTAGAAGACAGCACAAGGATAGGATCATGGTGTAGATCAGAACCTGGTTCCTCTGCCCTTCTCTCCGTCTTGGCACAGGTCACGCTGGCATCACTGCTACTCGCCACACTGCAGACAGAGCTGCTGCTCCCTTTGCGACTGCAGGAACCAGTCACCCCCCCAGCAACTGTGCAAGTCGAAGAGGAATGGGAAGGGGCTTTGTCAGGACAGTTGTTTTTCACCAAGCTGCTCCAGGACGGTGGCGTGCCTGCAACAGTGGATGAGACAGGTTTGGATGACGCCGCAGATTCTGGGTCATACCCTGGGGCCAGCTTCAGGTCAAATTTTCCTTCCGCGCCCATGCGGTAAGAATTAGAGCCACCGGCATCCCATATGACATCAATCCAGCCTGGAAAGGGATAGTAGCGTGTAAGACGGAAGAGCAGACAGCAAAAAAAGTTTTGATTGGAATTGGGCAGAGAAAAAAAAAAAAAAAAAAGCCAAAGAAAGCCTCTCCGAAAACCAAAGGATGGCACGGGGGAAAAAAAAAAGCAGAACAGTAATTTCTGATATCAAACAATGATTGCACTTGTAGTGCCACACCGAAGATCAAACAAGAAGGATTAAAGAATATCTTAAAGACAAAGCAAAAATCTTAGCCATTAAGAAACCGAAGCATGAGAAGGGGAGAAGGTGAACACTGAGATGTTGGGCCAATCCATCCCAGGATGTACAAGTAGCACTAAACATTTATAGTCAGCAGTGCCACACTCTTATACCAAACCAATGAAGAGCCTATGAGGTATACACACCATTATGCAGGTCTCCCGTGACTGTGCCTTCTCCCTGAGCACTGCCGTCCTGGTCCCTCCACTTCCAATCAATGCCTCGGATGACTCTTGCTCCAGGGACCATATACTTAAGAACTTGGGAGCGCACCAGTCGCCTCTGGCGTCTTAGGTTAGCTTCCGCTTCTTTGGCTGCTTTACCTAGGCAGGACAGAGAGATGGAAAGTGTCATCCAAACCGCACAACAAGCTATAACCTGGCAAAGAGCAATAGAAGGGAAAAGGGAACCTCATTCAAGGAGATTTTCCATCAAGACATATGACATATGCTGTGGATGTAGATGATGACGTGCTGACTCCCTTGCTGCTGCAGGGCCAAAAGGAGAGAGTACTGCGCATGTGCAGCTACTCTATTCAATTCTACGGGGGTGTATAGTTTGGGCTATTTTGTTGCTTTTATAGAGTTGAACAGGGAGTGTCACACACTCTCCGCTCAGTAGGTCCCAGTGGTAATCTTGTTATATTTGTTATCCAGGGCCTCCTAAAATTATACTAATGAGTACAAAGGGCTCCTGGGGGTGTTACCATAGCACCACCGTGCTCGGTCGTCACAGGCTGTTACACGGTCTCCAAATAGCGCTACTCCCCCACAGAGTGCTGCCATGAGATTAAAGAAAGAAGAGGGATAATGGGGAGGGGTGAGATAGTAACAGCCTGTGAAGCTACAGCACAGACAGGCTCAGCTAGTGCTCCACAGGAGACCTTCAGACTTATTAGCAAAATTTAAAAGTTGATGTTTGAAAGGAGGAGGAGGCCAAAGGATAACATACAGATTACCAGAGTCACTGTGCCTGGATATATGAGAAAGTAGCCCTGGTTTAAAAAAAAAAAAACAAAACACCACACCCCATTATACATAGTGATACAAATGTACAAACGTTAAAGGCAGTTCTCATTATCCAAAATTATTTGTCAACGCACCTAACTGGTCTTCACATACTCCAGTAACATTGCCATATAACTCAAAGCCAGAGAGGGATAAGTAATGGGTCTGCCCACTAGCATTCTTCCCAGTCTGCTTGATCCGGATGTGGCGCCAGCCTTGCTTCTCCTCTCGCTGTGGGTCCAATGGCCATGTGGCAGTGGAACTTAAAAGGAAGCAAATGCAAAAGTAATTTACAAAAAATGCTCAAAATACATCATTTATGTCCGACAAATAAAAGACCATTTATAAATAAATAGAGAGGTACCCAGGCTCGTTCAGGCTGCAGTCATCCACATGTGCGTATAAGGTAGTCCAGTTCTGGCCATCCTTTGACACTTGGAAGACCCAGTTCCGGAGTGCAGAGCGACCATAACCCCGGGCGTGGCGCAGAGTGTAGGCAGATGGTACAATCCACAGCCCAAGATCAATGGCAAACCACGCGCTCTTGTCATCATTAGTGTGGCAGTTTAGAGCAGAGCTATCCCGACTCAAGATGTCTTCAAGACGTCCATATGGCAGGTTCCGGCCTTCAGACGATGTTACTACTACTAAGCCGTATGCGGCTGGATTCACCCATTCGTATGCTGTCCTGTAAACGTATCAAACAGTCATTTGTCATAGAAACCATATTCTTCCATTTTGTTGCAAAACCAATTGGGAAATCGTTAAGAACCAAGAAGAAGAACTCAGGAACTTACTTCGCATTTGTTCCAATCCAATACATGATCCCATTGTCGTCAAAGTCATGCTGGTGTCGGAATATACAACTCTGCCCTTCACGCAGCTTGCGCACGAACACAAAGGATGAGCGATCAAAGTCATACCATTGTTTAGCCACCTGCAAAAGGGCACAAATAACCGATTAGGACTCTATTCAATGTAGTATTTTATAAATTGATTCTTAGCCCTGGTGAGAAAGAGAAAGAACATTATAAACTAATGACTGAAACCACATGTTCACCAATATAGAGGAGTGACCGCTTTTTGCGTCCAGTAGGTCATCAACTGAATGACAATAGAGAAAGCCTGCCCGAGAGGCAAACTGTGGCAGGAAAGGGTCCTGCAGCTTGTAGCCATTGTAGCATAAGCAGTCGGCTCATACATGGGGTTGTTGAATTCTCAACTGTGGGTATAAACCCTTATAAAAGTAATGGGGACGAGTGCAAGCCGTCTAAATTGTGAGCTGCAGGTGTCTAGGGTGACGATGCCATTTCCATCTCATATATCAGCACAGATCCCCCCCCCCTCCAAAGTACTGAAAAGGTGCCAAACTAAAACCTGCATCTCCTGCTCTCACCTTAAACCTTCTGTCCCCATACACTTCTAGAATTGGCTGTATTTTCATGTTCTCTTGCTCACAGTCTGTCTAGGTAGACCACATTCACATGGATACATGCTCGCCCAACCATGCTAGAGCTGGCATTGTCTTCCCCTTGTACGGTACGGTGCCAAAACATGCGTGGTTCCACACCACCGTGTCACAATATATACGTCCCCATGTGTGCAATGCGACCGTGGATCAAGACGGAATTAATTAAATACAGGCAGTCCCTGGGTTAAAGTAAAAGATAGGTTCCATAGGTTTGTTCTTAAGTTGAAATTTGTATGCAAGTCGAAACTGATTGTCAGTGGGGCAAAAAAAAATGTTGTCTAAAGCTACAATGATAAAATATACAGAGTTCCAATATTTTTTTCTGTAATGGGAAGAAGGATTATCAATAAAGCTTCATTACAGACACCTTACAGCTGATCATTGCAGTCTGGGACTATAGTAACATCCAGAGAGCTTCACCAGAGGTCACAGGGGGCAGAGGGGTCCGTTTGTAACTAGGGCTCATCTGTAAGTCAGGTGTCCTTAAGTAGGGGACCACTTGTATTTCAGAATCAACGTCCGTTTAGGAAGAGGGTGAAAAGAGACATGAGGAAAGTAGCATTTTTGTTTCCCATAATTATTTGTACTTTAAATTTATGCAAATTGTGTTACAAAGTCAGTGACCGTTTCAGGAGTGTATCAGTTGTTAAATTGTTCACCAACCATTTTCAGCAAGTATTGCTCTAGGGATTCCACAGTGGCCAGTGGCTCCATCTTCAGCATGCGACCAGTGCGGTCAATAAGAGAGGTCTCTCCAGGGGCACGCTCCAGCCTAAACCGAAGCCTCCGAGTCAGGATCTAAAAGAGAAAAGCAACAAGGAAAGCTTTTCATAGGAGGGAAAGAAAGTGTTGCTCACGAAAAAGCTTAATCATTTTGGAGTTTAGGGTACGGTGTGCTGTAACTATCATTTACCTGTAGGTTGTAATTGGATCCTGGTGTATCATACAGATGTAGGGGCAGGCGTTCTATAGACTCGAGCACTGCTATCAATTTTCTTACTAGTGCAATTGCCGGTTGACTAAGGAAATTAAAAAAATGTACAAGTTTAAAAAACTAAAATAAATGAACATGTGCATACTATATATATCATTTAGAGAATATGTATGAACAAAGAGCTGCATATACAAACCAATAGGCTGTGATCAAGCAGCTTTAAGGACAAAGGCATACATTCCCATTAAAGGGGAGACAAGGACATTAATTCTTTACACATAGCGGTTATACCAAAAGCAATCAAAAAGGGACTGAAAGACCCTGGAAGTCCTTAATGTAGAGGACACACTAGTACTCGGATCAATTTGCAATTCATTCACTTCTATGGAGATAGCCAACCTGGGAGGTCCGCATGTACAGCAGTGCCCCATTTCATAGGGAATATTTGATTGTCGGACCCCCACTTTCATGAGACCCCAGGAGATAATCCCCCCATTTACCGTTTCCGTTCTGCAGAAAGACCACAAGGATAAAAGAACAGTAAACCAAGCAGAGTTACATGCTGGTGTGTGCCCACTTTGGCAGGCTACCCTCTTTCAGCTCCTTATACCCCTGTTTTTACAAAATAGCCTTTAAAATTATGCAAATTAATCTGAGCGGCTCCAGGGTCAAATCACAGCAATGAAGCCTGGAGCCCCTCAGGCTCACATATGCATAATTTTTAAAGCCTTTTTTGTTTATAGATTTAAAAAAATATGGGGGGGGGGGGCATGCAAGTGTGCTTGGTTTACAATATTTCATCCTGGTGGTAAATTTCCTCCAAGATTTCTTAATATATTTTACCTTTCATCGTCCTCATTTTCACTAAACGCGGTTTTGAAGACATTCAATCTTTCTACCAGCTGTCCACAGTCCTGTTTCAAGTCAAAATCTTCACTCTAGAAAGGGAAGTTGATTAATGAACTAACATTGAAGTGGATACTATTCCTGATTACAGAGGAGATTGCACTGCATCCCAAATTACACGTGCAGAAAGCAGATATTTACCCGCCATGACAACATGTACCCAATGTGCAACCAACCACAAAGTAAATCCAGAACCACTTACGTTATTGAGCACAGTGAGCAGCGCCTGCACCAAACCACTGCTGCACATTTCATAAGGAGAGATGGTGGTTTCATCTTTCAGCAGCACTATTAGGTTTTCCAGGGCAGTCTTCATTAGATCTCTCCATGTATTCTCACCTTCAATACACTGGTAAAAACAACCACCCAAAAATTATATTATATATATATAAAAAAATTCTCATCTGTATGTAATGGCACAAAGATTTGTGCATGTGCATTGAAAGTGTTTAATAGGAGGACTTAAAGTTCCTAAGTTCTCCATGCATTAGCACATGCTCAACCAATTCAATATGATGAGAGAACGGAGCATTGGTTAAACATGGGTTTTCAAATGGGGGCTTAAAAAGGACCCAAAATCTTCCATTTGTTTTTGTGATCCAAGTACCCAAGACACATAACCCATACTCTATACCACTAACAACCAAAAACCCAGAGAGAGCATCTGACGTAAAGGAAGAATTGTCTTAACCGCAATATTGCCGAGAACAGCCCCAAAAAGTTAGGTTTTATATTGCAGTAAGTTAGTACAGACCTGTCTATTTGTGTGAAGTTCCCATGAAGACTCCAGCTGTGTGGCGATATTTCTCAGGGTGACCACCACACCCCGGGGCATGCTTTCCACCGCTTTGAAGTGATCATCGTACAGGTCTCGTGCCATTGTGCGTACCTGGGAGGAGAATCAGTAGTGGTCAGTATCTAGTGCTCCATTCTGACATATACAGGCAGTCCCCGGGTTACGTACAAGATTGGGTCCGGAGGTTTGTTCTTAAGTTGAATTTGTATGCAAGTCGAAACTGTATATTTTATAATTGTAGATCCAGACAAAAAAAAAAAAAAATTGGGGGCCCAGTGACAATTGGAGTTTAAACATTTTTTTGCTGTAATGGGACCAAGAATTATCAATAAAGCTTCATTACAGACACCTTACAGCTGATTATTGCAATCTGGGACTATAGTAAAGCATTCAGAAAGCTTCACCAGAGGTCAGAGGGGTCTGTCTGTAACTATGGGTTGTCTGTAAGTCGGGTGTCCTTAAGTAGGGGACTGCCTGTACAGAGAGATAAGGCATCACACACACACACACACCTTCTGCTTGGTTTTCTCCAACTTAGACTTCAGCTTTCTGCCCCTCTTTCCCGTCCAGCCCGTAACAAACTCTGAACCTGAAACAAAGGATATGAGAAGTACATTCTAGAATGGCAACAATTCATAGAAAGACAAAATTAAGAGTTTTCACTTTTAATCTTTTGCAAGATTTACTTTAAGCTTCATATGCCAACACTACCTTAATGCTATCCTGGTTACCTAGAAGGCAATGGTCTCCAAAGACCATTGGAGAACTTCTTTTTGGTTCACTAATTTCTGTCAGCCTGGTCCTGAGCCTTACCTCTCTCTATACGGATTTGCTCTAAAACAAGCCACGCTAGTAACAAGCTCGCTTCAAACCACCAGCTACATAGGTACAACACTAACTACCGCCGTCCCCCCAGAAACAAAGTCCTGCGCTTCCGCGCCCGTCTTCTTGCTTCTCTAACTTCGTGGCGGGCGCCGCCATTGTTTTTCTTCCAGGCGGCGCCTAGTATGACGTCAGCAGCGGCGTGTCATACTAGGCGCCGTCTGCGGGAGAGAGCAATCGGACATCGGGGGAGCAGCGCTGCACGTTGGGGGCCACCGGAGGGTGAGTATATAAAAGTGTTTTTTTTTTTTTTACGCTGGGCAGGGCTGTATACTAGTGGGGGGCAGGCTGGGCAGGGCTGTATACTAGTGGGGGGCAGGGTCTGTGACCAATGCATTTCCCTACCTCGGCTTAAACTCGAGTCAATAGGTTTTCCCAGTTTTTGATGGTAAAATTAGGGGTCTCTGCTTATACTCGAGTATATACGGTAAGTAAAAAAATTTTGAACAAAGAAAGCCCAACAACAGTGGAGAGACCCACAGAGCAGTCCAAGATTCTTCCTTCACTAGAAATACTCGTCTCTTTCTACCGTGCACCGAGGTGGACCCTCTTCTATGCTCTGCTGTGGGTCCTGACACCAGAACATGCTAACAGCATGAGGGCCAAAAAAAAGAGTCTGGTGCAAGAAAGCAAGCCTATCATCCAGGACACTTGGTGCAATGAATACATTTTGCTGTTCCTGACAACCACCTTGCCATTTTCGTTCAAGTTTTTTTTTGTTATTTTTTTGTTACAGAAGGATGTGATGTAGTCTGTGAATGAACTACTGATGAGTTTTTCTGCCCCGTGGAGAATTTTAGTAAATTCCAGAGATGGATGTTTCAACTTTGTGGTGGTTATAATCAACTGCCCGAATGATGTGGACATCCTAGTCATTCATAAATGGTTACCAGAACGGCCTAATACTTGGCTTCTCCATATACATGCTACCCAATATATTCAAGTTGTAGGCACTAAAAGCTAACATTTTGCACTTACCTAATGAGGTCTCAGCAGTGAAAGAGTGCTTGGTTCCCCTGTTGGACTCAAACACAAAGCCAGGCAGGTCTTCCTTCAGTATGGTTGCTTGTTGTCCATCAGAATTGTGGATGGCAATTTCTCCTTCTTTCAAGCAAGTCAGGGACCAGTTGCCCACAGTCAGCTTCCCTGGTCCAGGAGCAGATAATATAGGCTGACTAGCAGTGGAGGGCTTCACCTGGCCACGAGCTCGCTGTAGCTTCTCCAAGAACTCGCTTCTGCTTTCTGTACATAGAGGTGAAAGAAAAAGAATCACATTAATTTGCAACATAACCAGAACAAACAAATATTGTGCAAGGGGGAAGAATCTGCATGTACCTGAGCTGTCAGAGCCTCCTTCTGGACTCCCACTTGAATACATGGTTGCAAGTTTTCCATCTAAAATAAAGCGAAACCATCCATTGCTGCCATTGGACAGTTCTAGTGCTGCAGCATCGCTCCAGATATACAGACAGTCCCGTCCTCTGATCACGGACCAGTCCCTCCAGTGGTAGGGCCTGCCCTGCTGTAATTCTTTGGCATCTTCCTGCGGTTCATCCTCCTAGAGAAAATGGAAGTAAAATAACTTAGAAAAATAGTTTGAGAAATAATTCCATCACATGGCCCTCTCCACTCCCTGCATCTAAAAAAGTTGTTTCATTAGGATTAGGTATACACACGTTGATTAGGGAAACCGAGATCCTGTTCCCCCATCAACCACTAGACCATCAAGCAGACAAAGCATCAAAGCATCAAGCAGACAAAATCCCACTTACCTTCTCAGGCTTTGGATCTTCCTCATTCTCATCATCAGAGGTAGGTCCGGCTAAAGTTGACACTTTACTTATAACTCCCAGTCTTGCTAGCTGGTCTAGAAAGAGATCGTCTCCTTTATCTACCAGATCTCGGATAATCTGCAATGCTAGAAGGTGACCATCGTCATCATCCTGCAAAAGAGAGAAAATACATATATATTTATCATGTAGAAGACACACACACCAGAATCTGCCCCCCCAAAAAATAAACCAAGTACCCACCTCCTGATCTAATACAGTAGCAGTAATCTCCACAAGAACGGTGGGTAGATTGTGCCCAGCATCCGAATCACAAACTTCTTTCAGCAACGCCTCAGAGCAGAAATGGATCATCTTTCGGATAAGAGCCAAGCTGGCTTTCCTGAATAAAAAAAAAAAAAACAAAAAAAAACACATTACTTACTGAAATAAGATCGCACAATGCATGTTAGGATATCCTAACTTCAAAATCAAAAGTTTAATTGACTGTTGAGCCCTTTGTTTCTGCTCCCTTCAGAGCACAGAGCAAGTGATGCAAGGACTCATAGCCATCTATGACTTTGTATAGCACCAGCTCTGCCTTTACCACATATAAAACTGGATGATGGAAGGATAAGATAGAGACTAGCTATAGCTTATATATACCTGATAGAAGGGAGCATAGTCTGCTGGAAAGTTTGAGCAAAAACAGGAAGAAGCCTCTTCAAGTAAATTGGAGCCATTTCTGGGTCCCCTTTTGGCTCATTGCACTCTTCCTCATCCCGATTAGAGTCTTTTTTCTTCTTTTCATCACCTTTGTTGACAGGACACATCCAGTCCCCTGAAAAATAGAAGAAAGGAATTGGGTAAACTTTTCTAACAAAAGTCAAGTTCAGATTTTGCAGTTAATATGGGTATAAAATAAATAAGCATTTTGTTACGAGTAGATTTTGCCTTTCACCCCTTCCACTGGGAATTCCCTTCAAATCCACTATGCAAAACTATATGGCACACACAACGAAAAAGAACTGCAGACCTGGAGATTGCAAGATGGCCACCACCTCGCTGTGGCCCCGCTCCCGTGCCTTGTCCAGCGGAGTCTTTCCATCCTCATCACGCAGGTCTGGATTGGCTCCATGACGTAACAGAGTCTAAGAGGTCACCAGAAAGGTATGGGATTATGCATTCAAATTATTTGAAAGTGGTAGCAACAATAGGATACAAGGAGCCGCCACATAAAACATCTTGGTTATATATTGATACTAGGAGTGCAAAGGTTAAATCACATCTATGACCGTATTCTTTCCCGGAAAATTTGGCCACCACATGCTCCGGGATTCATGGAAAGACTCAGTTTGTGCTTTTACAAATTATCCACAGGATAGGGGACAAGTGTCTGATAGCTGGAAGACCAGTGATTATTAGACCGGCACTAAATGGGCCCCAAATTAATTTAATGTGTGAGCCCATCCTTGGCCAAATCTACATTTTTTTTTTTTTTTTTTTTTTAGAGCCGTTGAACGTGGCTTTTCAAATAGAAAAGAACAAAAAAAAAAAATGGGCTCAGAAGGCCCTTTAGCGCACCTTTTGTATGAGACACTTAAAGAGGTGGTCAACTCAAAATAACGCTAGAAGCCACAGAGGTCATAAGAACGGATTGTATACTATCATAAAATATTCCCCCTGTCAATGTATATCAGCCATCTCCATCACAACCAAAAAGCAGTATGGCACATGTTTGACCGGCTGCTGTGTTCACTCATTCTCAACCCATGAGTGGGAAATATTTCTACCTATTCTGTCCGCTCAGATCAGCAAGTTAAATTTGCTGTGGATCAGGAATACTTGATTTTTCGCTTTAGTGGCTAGACAACCCCTTTCAGGCCCTATCCTACTGACAGCAGGCACTTTTGAAGAGGTTTTTTTTTTTTTTTTAAAATATAGTGAAAAGGGACACTCAGTGGGCCATAGTGACTCACAAGGTCCTGCATATCTCTTAAAGAGGACCTATCACCTTTAAAAACGGCACTAGGAGCGGCTTACTAAAGTAAGCGGCTCCTAGAGCTACAACAGACGCAGCAGTGTTACACTGCTAGCGTTATAGGAAACCTCCCATAACGCTAGCAGACACGGTCTCGTTGTACAATAGAAAACACCAGACCGGGCTAAAAGCAGAAAGGGGTATTCATGAGGGGGCGGTCCAAGATGCTGCCTCTTCCCTAGACCACTCCATCGGCTTACTGAGGAGCGCCATGCAGCAGTCACCGCCCCTAGCCCCGCCCCCTCATGAATACGCCAGACCGCTTACAGCGTGGTCCCGCGTTTCTACAGTACAGTGCGGCAGTGTCTGCTAGCGTTATGGGAGGTTTCTGATAACACTAGCAGTGTAACACTGCTGGGTCTGTTGTAGCACTAGGAGCTCCTTACTTTAGCAAGCAGTTCCTAGTGCCGTTTTCACAGGTGACAGGTCCTCTAAGTGATTTCATGGTAAAACAAAAAAGCTGCTTAAAACATTTGATCTACTATTCAGACTATTCTTCATGGATTTGCTAGGGACCTCCCCAGCCAATACTGTGACAACTGCAATGGGAGATCACAATGTCAGGAGAGAGGTCACACTTGTATTATGCGGCTTTAATCTGCCCATTGAAAATTCTGACCACCCTGGAAAGCTCTCCCTAAAGCCGTGTCAAATCCAATGACCCAATTCCCTGTGATGGGTTCAGTCCAGAGCTCAAATGAACCGTTTTCACTTTCTTGACTTCCTACCTTCGCCACCTGAGGACGCCCGAAGCAAGCAGCATAATGTAAGGAAGATGACCTCTGACCTCTGTTGACATCTGCCCCTCTTTCACATAAGAATTCCACCTGAAAGAAAAGGCTGCCTCGTCATATACACAGCTCACCGCTATCCAATATGGAGCAAAATCAAGTGAAGACATTACCATCTCCTGAGTGCCAAAAGCAGAGGCCCAGTTCAGGAGGGTCTGTCCAACGTCATCCATGAAATTCACCTCAAACGCTGAACAAAGGCAAAAAAAAAAATTTTTAAATACACAAAAAAAAATAAAAAGGAATATATCGCTCACAATGGCTACTTTTATTCTAATGTATTGTAAACTAGAGCCGCGCAGGAATATATGATCCACGTCTCAACATATAACATTAATGTCAACCACTGCTGAGTACGGTATTATAGCCGAACGGGGTGTTCACCAAATATTATATAAATCTATTGTCCAAATCCATAATGATAAACCATCATAGATCCAGGCACCGTGACTGTGCTCATCTTTTGTTATCCATGGTCTCCTTCCTTCTGAAATCAACTTTTAAAATTATGGTAATGAGTCTGAAGGGCTACAGGGGGAGTGATCAGTGCCCCTCTGTGCTGTAGATGTACAGGCAATACGCTGCATCTACTCCCCATAGCCGACCATTGCGGAGAGAAACTGCTTCTCTCAACAATATGTTCCCACCCAGTTTGATGCTCACTTGCTTTTGGCTGTACCTGAAAAACTAAATGTGTGAAACCACCCTGGGGCAGATCCCCATAGATGACCCATGTTGTTCAGCTGTGACCGCCTTACCTCCTGTGTCGATGGCATCTATAAGCGCGTCCGTGTCCTTGCTACGGATGCAATCGATAAGCTGGCGGTGAGAGCGCTCTCCGGAGCTGTCTAGTCGCCTCAGCCCTGGGATGCGGCCGGTGGAGCCGGCGCTGGATTTAGGCAAAGCCTTTCGGCCTTCAAAGAGCAGCACCAGCAGCAGGTCTACGAGTCGCATGGTGTCCAGGACACATCTTTCGTCACCCAGTAACGCGCTCTCCATTGAATCTAGTAACTCAGCCCGGAGCAAGTCCTATTGAGGAAATAACACTTTTTTTAAATTAATCTTAAAAATTAAGGGGGCTTATGTACAAACAAATAAAAAAATAAGGGATCCCAAATAATGACTATCCACTTCTACAAATCAGTGGTCTGTGTGACCCCATTTGTATCCGCTAAAAGTACTAAGTGATCACAGCGATTCCTTGACCAATCAAAACATTGGTTCCCAGACAGGTATGATGGCCACCCAACAGGGACCACAACGCAGGAACAGTAGAAGTATGATTCTTTTGTTTCCTTACACCTACCAAGAGCCCAAAAACCCTGATAACTTCACCAATAGAACGTACATGTGTAACAACAGGTGACCCCCGGCACAGTGTGGACAGCAGGCTGACGATGGTGGAGACCTGATTGCTGATTTTAGAGTCTCCAGAGGTTGAAGGACCACCACTAGTCCCACGTCCAGATTTGCAGGCAGAAGATGGTCCAGACGCGGTTCCCCCAGCTGCTGCCATACGAGATAACAGCTCTTCAGTGAGTCCGTGCTGTGCCAATGGTGCTGGATCCACTCCTCGGCGTGTAAACCGATCGGCCAGGGAGGCGAAGCAGCGCAATGCGCCGTCCGACACCTACAGGGTTCATATATAAAGACAGATGTCAATAACATTTTCTGATCATAAAAGCCACCCCTGACTTCACGCTACACTCACCTGATGATCCTCATGCTTGAGAAGACTGGAGAGAGACTCCACGCAGGTCTCTAGAGAAGCGTCTTGAGGCTCCATTTTCCCACACAGCCGGGACACCACCGCCATAGCAGAGTGCAGGGTGTCCTTGTGAACTAAATGGCCGCTGTCCCGGATGAAAGTTAAGACACAATTCAGACCCCCAGCTTCAAATACGGCTCCTGATTCCCGGGTACAGATCAATTCCAACACCTGGAGAGAAAACATGAATACGGAATAAATGTACGTGCCAAGAACTTCCTTATAATGTGGTGGAGCGCTTTATAGGAACTTTACCGAAAAGGGCAAACCATACAAGTAGAAAGCAGGACATGACCAATGGGTCAATAGATATATTCAACTGATGGCCTACGATGTGGAAGGGGTGCTCACCGCAGGACTATA
Source organism: Engystomops pustulosus (assembly GCA_019512145.1). Taxonomy (NCBI): domain Eukaryota; kingdom Metazoa; phylum Chordata; class Amphibia; order Anura; family Leptodactylidae; genus Engystomops; species Engystomops pustulosus. Next base: position 23,450 of record WNYA01001784.1, on the reverse strand, counting down.
ACGGCTTCAGGAAGGACTGATCATCTATTCTAAGTATAGGTGATCAATTTTTAAGATCTCATTGCTTCTCACCTTCACGCATTGTTCGGCTAGATCCCGACTTGTCCGATTGTTCAGCTCGACCACCACCAGCCGGTTGCAAAGTGCTTTAATGGCTCCTTCCACCCCCACAATGCGCCGGGTACATTCAGCGGACACGTCCAGGTAATACGTGATGGCACGGGCGGTGACCTCCAGCACATTGTCAGGGGCGCTCTCATCCAGAAAGATTTTGCATAAAGCTGGCAGGAACGTGCGAGGGGGACACCTAAACAACAAAACGTGAAGCACAGCAATAAACCATGGTACTTATACAAATAGATATTTTGACCGATTTATCAATAACAGAACAAGTTAAAAATAGAGGTTACATTTTTTTGACAATGCTGAGGCATTTGATACCTCTGGGGTGGAGTTTTTAGGATGCACTGCAGGATTAGATACGTCTGGGGTGTGCGGGATTAGATACGTCTGGGGTGGGGGTTTTGTGCCGCTTTGTGGTATTGTATACATGCGGTCCCCTACTTAAGAACACCTGACTTACAGACGACCCCTAGTAATTTACCGTACTTTAGCCCTGGGCTACAATGATCAGCTATAACAGCTATCACAGGGGTCTGTAATTAAGCTTTATTGTTAATCCTGGTTCTTGTGACAAAACATTTTTAAAATGTAATAGTCACAGAGACCAAAAATATTTTATATAGTTCTAACTTGCATACAAATTCACAGAACCCATCTTGTATGTAACCCAAGGACTGCCTCTATTTGGCGGGGGGGACCGCTGTAGAGTTTTTTGTGGAAAACTGCGGTAGCCACTGCTTGTGGGGGTTCAGTACTTGCAGGGCACTTATAGGGCTCCATTAACACCGGAGTTCTGGCATTTTGTGTTGAACTGTAATATTAGGAGTTTCTGCATGGAGTATATCCAAACCTTAAAAAAAAAAAAAAATAAAAAAAATGCTACAAATGCAAATCTTTAAATCCCCATCTTCTATTTTGGTCCCTGCTCCTGATGCATCATTTCCATGTGACGTTCTTAGGCTTAGCTGGAGCAATGACTGTGCAAGAGTGGAGAAAAAAGGTGATAAACCTGTGACTGACCCCGAGAAATGTGTCATGGAGATAACAGCCACGTGCTGAGAAAATGTACAAGTCGTGAAAGAGCACGTGATACAGCAACCCCCCCCCCCAAATACGGCTCTGTTCACATCTGCCTCGTAACATTAGACATGGACTCCCCCATAAGATTTATTGTGCAAGGTCTATTGGACACAAAACTAATTTTATTTCAGATGTGAACAAAGTCCAACCTTGTAATAAAGTTGTATCTGCAGCAAAAAAAAAAAAAAAAAAAAAAAAAAAAAAAAAAAAAAAAAAAATCAATGAACAAAAGGATCTCGCACACATCTCGGTTAACCCTTGCCTGGCTACACATTCCAGTTTGCAGTAATCCAGACTTCATTCCTGAAAAGATTATCCTCGGTTTTCCATCTGTAGCTTACACAACCGCAGCCGTGCAGGGACTACGGCCACATTATGGATCCCCTTTCATGTAGGCGAAATGTCCATCTATATCATAGGTTATATCCAAATAAGGCTGGGACATGCCATTATTAGGAGGGAAGGGGGCTTAAATCATGGGCCCCACAGAATAAAGGGGGACACATGAATGAAGCCACGGTGCAGATTCTTACATAGCAAGTAGCGTCATACTGGAGGGGGCAAACCTAAAACAAAGTGGCCTCCTCTTTAGCCTCGGTATTGGCGAGGGCCCCAGAATCTGGACCCCTTCCAATTATGTAGTAATAGCTTATACAACAAATATGCCATTATGTAGCCTTCGAAAGGAATGCTACATCTTTAGCTACAGAACAGGTTATAGAGCAGGAGCAGCCAAGTAGATTGTACTTTGTCTCCTACCTTTACAGGCAGCATGTTATAGGACCCTGTACAATCCGCTCTGCCTCTCCTGCTCTAGCTGCAGGCAGCATGTTATAGAGCAGTAAGAGCTGAGCAGATGGGACACCATGTACAATCTGCTCAGCTCCTCCTGCTCTATATCATGCTGCCTGCAGAAAAGACACTATATGCCATCTGATCATTTTGTCCTGAGCTACGGATTGTACATAGTGTCCCATTTGAGGGTAGCATGTTATAGAGCAGGAAGAGATGGGCACAGGACACTATAAAAACTGCTCAGTTTCTCCTGCTCTATAATATGCTGACTAGGGATAGGACACTATATACAATATATATTACATTACAAAGCAGATCGTAAATCATGTAGTAGTAGTAGCTCTGGGTACGGCAGGGTTACGTTAGAACGGGACAACACTACAACACCCAGAATATCAGCTAGTGAAAGTAACAATAGGATCTACACCCGATGTAAACACGGAAGCGGATGTAACGCTTGCTTCAGCACTGCCTGACCCTCACACTTCTCTGGGGTGTAAAGAGAAGGACCCCCCACCAGTCCATTATAGAAGGAAACAAATACCGGAAGCCCTATGAATTGTACAGCAGCGATTCAGAGCCCAACATCTCAGACACTTCTAATACAACAAATCATTCACAACTGCAGAGAACAATCCCAGAACCAGAAGAGAATCTCTACATCACACGCTGGTCCTAGAACATAAACCCTACTCAGCCCCCGCACACATAACATTGTTACTGGGCACATGTCTCCCTGTACTGCAATACTGATCCATATAGGACAGGAACCATCATCTGCTGACGTCCAGCTCCACCCTGCATCCACTTTGTTATTACCCAGCATGACAAAATGATCCAGGAAAATTCACATTGGAGTTAGGTCCAAATCAGTTCTATAAAGTCACAGAGGCAGAGAGTTCAGCGCTGAAGTCAAGCTCTCCAGCCTCAATAGTGGACATAACACACCAGACTTCAGGAGAACCAACTAGTTTTGACCCGGGACATAAGGGCACAAATATGGCAATCTGACACCGGGAGAGCTTTACTTCAGTACTAAACACTCCACCTCCGTGACGTTATACAACCATCTCACTACAAACTTGATTTGCTGGACACTGGGCCATGAAAGAAAGAAACATATAGAAGATGTAAATCTACCATTTGCCATTATGTATTATGAGCCAATCATACCTTGAGAATGCTGTAGCTACACTGATTCAGAAACATATCTTATTTAATCCCTGAACTGAGTGGTTTTGCTGAAAAACTATTATAAAATGATAACACTCTGTTGCTCCTGTGGCTGCCCCGGCTCTTCTTCTCTCACCCTAATTATACACTGCTCCAGCCTTGTCCTGCCAGCTTTAGCCAAGAATACTGTATTCACTGTGTAGTCCCTGACAGGCAGAAGTAATCAATTGCTGCACCCCCCCCCCCCCCCCCCCCCCCCCCCCCTCCACCGGCCCCGCAGAGGGTGTTGATTAGTGCTGTCTGGACAGTTCAAGCAGCTCCTGTGTTTGTGGAAGTAATGTGTTTATGTACGGCAGCCAGGACACCCAGCTTTCCCAAGGTCCTGAGGTTTTTTTTTTTTTTTACAAAAAAACAACAAGGACCATGTCACCAGGTCAACAACCCCTGAGGCAGGTTATGCAATATCCTTCTAGGATTCCCACACTTAGGATAAAACTCATCTGTTTACCTATATCCGTTTTGTTGGAGACGAGACCCTTTTAGAGACTGTAGGGTGGAGAGTCAAATGCATGGCCATCTATGGCTCTGTAGTACCTACAACCAAATCTCATCTTACAAACTGCATGAGCCTTGCAGTTCTAGGAGCTACAGAACTTAAAACCATGTAGTTTTCAAGGCTTAACCAGGACACCAAAAATAATAGAAAGTCTTCTGTGTTCTACATGCAAACAGAAGAGGAGATCCTGATACACTCTCCATCTACTTGAAAGAGCAGCAGCATGGAGGACATTATAGAGCTGGAGATACAGAGGGAAAAAGACCTCTACTCTGCACTCAAAACTTTCTGGGCATGTAATCGGATCCCTTAGAGAGCTTCAAGTCCATCTGGTCTCTCAAGATGGATTCAGCATAGAATTAAGAGATAGTGAGCAGTTTTGGAGGAGAATGGCAAGTGGTGAAAGAAGCACTTACCTCTGATAAGACTCATTGCAAAGTTTCTTATATTCACTTATAACAATTAATATATTGCACACTTCAGTAATAAGAAATGTTCCTGGAAATCAAAGGAAAAAATAAAAAAAAAATAAAAATATAAAAACAAAAACTCACGTTTCAAAGCAGCGGTCTACATTATCAGACATAAGCAGCAGCATGCAGAGCTGTTCCAGGGCAATGAGCTGCATGTCCCGCTCGTCCCCCTGCCCCATCTGCAGCCATTCCAGCAGCGTATCCGGATCTACGTCCGCCATGACGGCTCCGGCTGGAGAGCGGCTTGCCTTCTATGCGGCCTTTGGTCTCAGCAGAGCCTTGATCTGTCTGCTGCGGCCCTCACCTGCAGAGAGAAGGAGCACAGAGAGGCCATGGGTTATTAACATTACAGATAAAGCAGGTTAATCCCAGCCTGGCCGCAGGAGCACAGGCGCTGGGGAAGTGTCAGCCTCCGCTATAAGCTGATTATGTATGTTCTGTACTCCACGTCGGAGCCCGAATCCCTATAGAGACGCCTCACGCTGGTCACATTAACGTATCTGCTTTATCAATGAGGCTGCTGACGATTGTATACACAGAGCCTGCACCAAAATAAAGGGAACCTGTCAGCAGAACCCAATTACCCTACCGGCCCCAGTAAGGTCGGGAGGGGGATGAAATGTCCTTTCTAGTATTCTAGAAAGATAAGAGCATGTAAAGAGATGCTCCCCCAGCAGATGCCAATCTTGACTCATCTCAGGCAAATATGAAGTGCGTGCGTGTGTGCGTGCAAAAAAAACCCTCAATTATGTGAAAAATAGCAAAGTGGTTAGTAGTTTAGGTTTGGGATAAAAGTTGGTTGCCTTTAAAACACATTATTTGAGTCCAATTCACAATTTAAAATGGTAGAACAATCCATCAGTGAGCAGCTGCAGCAATTATTAATGGAAACATGTTTTATGGTCTAGGAGCCAGGTCCGTGTGAGAGCAATAGTACAGCGAGGGCAGGTGAGATTATTTTGACAAATTGCCTTAAAGAAAATCTACCATCAAAATTCGGCACAGATAAGCCAGGGGCACTTACTCATAGATCCGGGCACCTTGACTAAGGTAATATTCTTATATTTGTTATACAAGCCCTTCAGTGCTGTAGATTCACAGGCTATCACACTGTCTCCCCCTGCCTCATGTAACCTCACACCGCAGGAACAGAAAAGTGCAACAGTCTGAATCTACAGCAGGGAAGGGCTCTAGTAACACCCTAAGAAGGCCATCAGGATAATTAGGCTTCCTTACTTCTAATTTTAGTTTACTGAATTATGCTAATGAGTCTGAAGGGCTATGGGTGCTTTACCAGAACTTCACAAGTTGTTTCACTGTCTCACCACCCCCCAGAGCACTTCCCGCCTCCCTCGGCCTGCTGTAATCTCACGAAGTGTGAGGTGGCGGGTGCTCGTACATAGTGCAACAGCTTGTGAAGCTACAACATAGAGGGGCTCTGGAAAAATCCCCCCAGATTCCTTTTGGCTCATTAGCATAATTTTAAAAGTAGATTTCTTAGAAAGAAGGAGGCCATGGGTAACACATATAAGCGGATAGCAGTCACGGTGCCTGGATCTATGAGTAATGTCCCTGGTTTATCAGGATGGATTGTGATGTTTCCTTTGCACACCACACATATCAATAATAAGCATCACAAATGAGTATGATATGGAGTATTGGTACAAAAACACTCAACACATAGTCCAAATTTTAAAGTATAAAATGCACACATGTAAAAAGGGCCTAAGAGGGGGCAAAGGGCAGTTTTCTAACCTTCCGGGTTAAGCCGGAATAAGATATCACACAGATCTTTGGACCCATTCAAGGTAAACATCAGTGTCCTCACCCCCAGTCTAGATTCCCAAGAAGAGAAGAGACGCAATACATATCGCATATATAACACAGACATCTCTTTTAGGACATCTAGGGTTAATGAAATACCCGGAGAGTTTGTTCCAAGAATCCAAAAGGCCGTGGTCCTGGAAAAACATTTTACAAACACAACTATATATAGATCCGGGGCAGAACCTGAACAAGAGTGGCACAGAGAAGGCGCAGCGATGACATTCCACAACGTGGAGGAGGGAGGACGAGCCGCCGTCACGTGGAGACCTCGCTGCAGCTTCCGCCTTACTACTTACAAGGATGTGGTGACAACATGTCAGGAACTTCCCTGTAATAACAGCCATTAATAAGCACAAAGGTGTCTCCTCCCGAACCATAACAGAGGAGCTGCCCCGGCAGGACAGACCCGTCTCTGTGCAGGTGTCATACATACAGACATTGTAGTATAGCGGTATACAACCAATAACCCCACAGGACCCCAAATATCTCCCGTCACAAGAAACTAAGTTCTCAAACAGGTCCAATTCACAGGATAGGGCCCAACTTGCTGATCTAGGAAGTCTCAGAGGCGAGACCTCCCACAGATCACAAGAACAGGGGTACAATGGGATCCAAGGTACGTCTGTCGGACCCCTTGTTGCTCTCCGAGATTAATCGAGCGGATGGCTGCATGTCAGTTCTGCTCCATTCTTCCCTATGGAGCTGAAGGAGATTGCTGAGCATGGCGCTCGTATATCTCCGTCTGCTCCATAGAGATCAGCAGAGTGTTTGGCGCATGCACTTAAGTGCAACAGGGGTACAATGGCTCCTGATCTCATGATCCGTGGGGTCCCATCACTGAGAATCCCACCGATCAGCAAGTCAGTCCCTATCATTTGGATAGGGCCTTACCTGCCATGACCCTTTAAACTACTAGCCCCCTCAGGTAGGGCATGAAATATACTTTCTAGAATTACTAGAGAAAGCATATATGACTCTTCTCACCTCAATTTCACATGAGAAGAGTCAAATCTAGTGGTCGTGGGTTCAGACTTTTCCATATTCTGTGGTATGGTACCTAGAAACATACATCAGGCTTTGTGAGCTACAGAAGCGTAGATACAGCCAGCTAAATATATACTTGGAAATGCAAGCTGCAGCTAAAGATCCATCCTGCCTATATGTCCAGGATCTGAAAGACAATATTCTCATCTTTAATATGACACCGGCAGCAAGTGTCTAAGTGCTATAGAACAGAACATAGGCCCTTCTAAAGTGACACTACCCCTGCAACCACTAAACTTGACTCATCTCAGGTGAAAATGGGACAAGAAGAGTCATATTTGCCCGGCTTTGGGAGAGTTTTATCTATAGGTAAACAGGTGAGATTTCACATAATAGGAGGGAATTTTAGAAAGGACATTTCATGCCCTATTTGAAGGGACTAGTATATTGGGGGTCCCCTCTTCAACAGCAGTCGATATTTAGAAATATTTGGTATTGAACAAGATAGGTGTTCAATTGTGACTGGTATGACAGCCGCCTGCATTTGTCAGAAGAGGAGAGCACATCCCCATAATTTATCCATACAGCTAAGGGCGATGCCACATGTGGAGTTTTTGGTCCGTTTTTAAGCATGCATTTCCAGTCCATAAAAAAAACGCATCTGTTTACCATGCGTTTGTCTGCTTACAACCTGTTTATCTATTAATATAATTGCGAAAAACGGACCAAAAACGCCATGTGCGGCATCACCCTAAGGACTCTCCAGGTATGGTGTAGGATCTGAAGGTCCTGCATAAATCAATCGTCCCAGGCTTCATTAAAAGGGTAGTAGCAAGTTTTCATCCATAGTCTGATTGGTGGGTGTCGTAATGCTGGGACCCTAGAATGGAGGGTTCCCGTTATCAGTAAATGATGGAGCCGCCTGTGGAGGATGCCTACTGCCACCCCAAATACTAAGGCAGTGCTGGAAATTGCTGAGCATAGCGCATGGCTATCCCAGGCACTACCAATCACTATTTGAGATACTCGAGCGCTGTGATCAGCAATTTCCAATACTCTAAAAGTATGGATTGGAGTGGACTCGATAATAATTGTACACCCATTCTTGTAATAGGTGGACAAGGGATAACAATCAAACTTGGTGCAACCCATTTAAGTTCTGGGATTAAATAATGAACCAATGCTAAAAGGTCCTGTCCAGGAAAGGTAGACTTTTTGAGCCTCACGGTTTTGAGAAGCTTCCATACATAAAAAAAAAAAAAAAAAAAAAAAAAAAAAAAAAAGGAAGTTAAGAGGATATATAGGAAGTAGACAGCACTAAACCCTATATAATAATCATAAACCTTGTCTTTATACAATCCACATGACAATTACAGCCATTGCCACCATAAAATCTGATTAAACCTTCCCGTATGACCTACAAGAAGATGGAGGGACGGTAAAAAACAACTTGGTCATATTACAGTCACCAGCGTCTACACGATGACACTGGACTCCGGAGCCGCTGACTGTAACATGACCAATGCTCCAGTGTCCCAGCTCTAGGAAAACTTACCTAAACTTTTCATTGATTTTATGGTCATGACGGCCCGATACGTCATTGCTGTTCAATAGAGACGACGTTTTACGGCTATAAAGTTAGGGTGCTGTTCACATTATATCCACTACAGATGGCCTTATAACAGGGCCCTCACTACTATGAGCTATGAGGAAGTGTTGTGGGAAGGTTTTAGACTTCTACATAATAATACAGTGAACTAGAACTTATCAAAAATCTGATGCAACTGGTGCTATACGCTAACAGCTATTCCTCTCAACTCGCTCTAAGACACGCACTCTGGACTTGTCTGAGCATGCATGTATTATGGAGTGGGACCTAACCTGCTTCCAGACACATCCCTATCCTGATTTCTTCCATCAGCGGAGTATTAGGCAGCCATGTCCAATATTAAAGGAATTTTCCAGTTTATTAATAAATACAAAAATATAGCTTAGTTTTTATATATGACAGCCTCCGGTCCCGAAATTAAGAGAGAACAGATTTGGAAGCACAGCTCCAGTCCCCGTGTAGGGGCAGAGTTGCGATACTACAGCTCCAGTCCCTGTGTAGTGGCAGAGTTGTGACACTACAGTTCATTTAACTGAATGGGATATTAATCTAATATCTAACCTGAACCCCATGAATCCAGTATATACGGCTGCCATAATCATAATCCAGAGGGTCTTATGAACCAAGTCTCTAAAAAGGATTAAAGAAGTTTCCAAGTAGACCCCCCCTCCAACCAGACACTTGCCCCTGCACCCACACACAGCGTGGATCCCGTGGCTATGCCCGTGCTGTCCACGACCAGGGTGTACATACTGGTTGCCATGCAGTACACAGCGATAATTATAGGTCACAATGGATTCCTGTGAATCACTGAGCTCCTCCATATTCAATGGATAAGACAGGAAAGGTGCATCCATAGGAACATTCAGTGCAAACTCGTAGGGCGTCTAATACAGAGTATGTACACAATGCACTGTCCATATCCGCGCCATACGACATCTGTTTGGCTCCGGCTCTCGGATCCAATGTTGCAATATTCTTCTACATTACTTTGGGACTTCTGTCTGGTCCAAAAGTAATCGACAGGGGTCAGCAGACCCAATGTCAGTGTTCTATGCCGAGGCTTCTGATTAACTAGGGGACTGGAATCAGTGCACCACACCATTCTACGATACAAGGAGTCCCTTCTTCCCTGCTGTAATCATGACAGTTAGGCGATGCAGTTTGACCTCAGTGTAAAGGATAGGACTCAGAGTATCATAGGGATGTTCCCCGCTAAACGGCATCGAACTGTCATGACCACAGCAGGGAAGAAGGGACTCCTTGTATCACTATGATGCTTGGAGTCCCATCCTCTACACCGAGGTCAGTGTGAAATCCAGCCAGTGCACGTTCCATGATTCACAGATGAAGCAGCCATGGGTTTTAAGCCTTAGCCACATGATAAATCGAACCTAACTTATACAAGACGAAACCCAAGTGCTACAGGACAGGGACACAAGAAGCGTGTGATATTACAAAGTGAAAACCTAAAAGCGTCACCTGTCAGCGAATCGTACAAATATTATGGTGGCACGACACACACACACACGGCCCTGACCTGAGGACAGAAACTAAAAACCCCGGACAAAGGAAGTGCCTGCTGCTCCTACATAACCTCGCGAGAAGCTCTTATCACCAATAACTCAGAGGGGAGAGAGAAGGATCAATTTACCGAGTGACTGGAACCTTCCACAGGTTGTAATGAGCCTCATCCTGTGTGTACACCGCTCCGCCTAGGTCTCCACCACACGCAGACTCCCCGGGCAGCAAGGGGTTAAAACAAGCAATAGTCAGAGGTGATAATTACAGGAGCAGCAAGTCCTGTGTACATAGTCACCTCGTCTCCTGTTACCTGGACAATCCTCACATACATGGATTTTGGCTCCAATGAGGAGCCACTCAGATGCCAATCTGGTTCACAGCACGTGGTCCTATGCATGTTAGGAAATCTACCACCAGGATCCATCATGATAAACCAGGGACATTACTCATAGATCCAGGCACCGGGACTGTGCTAATTATATATTTGTCATCCATGGCCTCCTTCCTTCTAACATCAATATTAAAATTAATCTAATGAGCCCCTCAGTGCTATAGAATCACAGGCTGTTAAAGTCTCCCCCTGCCCGATGTAACTTCACACAGAGGTAGGGGAGAAGTGCTCCTGCACAGTGTAACAGCCTGTGAATCTACAGCTCTAGTAGCACCCCCAGGAGTCCTAAAATCAATGTATAAAATCATGCTAATGACCTTGAAGAAGGAAGGAGGCCATGGATAACACATATAAGAAGATTACTCATAGATCCAGGCACTGTGACTGTGGTAATGTCCCTGGTTTATCATGAGGAGGGTAGATTTCCATTAAAGGGGTTGCCTCGTCTTGTGGGTCCTCTGCTCTTTCTTTACAATAAACGTTAATTGAACCATCAAGGGGATCGCATCATCCATTATGAATTTGATGATGACAGAATAGGTCCTCAGTATCAGATAGGATGTAGATGTGAAAGCGGAGGGCTCCATCCACTGTATAGTGGTTGTGCTGTGGAACTGCAGCGCAGTCGCTATTCACTTGATGGGCAGATAAGGGCAGTCTCAGACTACGTAGAGGACTGTAATCCTTCCATCATATACCAATGCATAGTACGGGATTCACTGACAAACCGCAAAACATCTGAAACTGTCCCAAGTCATAAATGCACGAGGGGCGCGACAACCCCCTATGAGAACACCATTACTGACTATTAGGGGGGATTCTCCCATACTTTATACCTGTCATCAGGACAGGTAAGAAGCATCTGATCAGTGGGGACTATATGGGACCTCTACAAGAAATGGGTTGTCGTGTACTCTGGTATAATGGCGCAACTTGTTCTACACTAGTAAAAAATACAGGACCCCTGTTTCGAGACTGATGGGGGTCCCAACACTTGGGCACCTTTCATCAACTTTTAATGATGAGAATACAGCAACCAAGAGAAACAAAAAAATACTAATCTTCGATAGGTTTGAGTGTCATCTTTCCAAAAATTATACAGTGCAATACAGGGGCAAAGCATGACCCAACTGATATCTATGCGTCAGTACGGATCCATATAGGATACAGATGGGTTCTTTACAGTATAATAAACATAAGGTAAATGTCACTGACTATCCAGCATGCTCCACCACCGTACGGCCTGTCCCCGGATGACAATGTAACCACCTCCCGTCACACAATAACCAGACCGGAGAATGTTTGGTAAATGGAGTAACTATGTTATTATATGATCATAGGTTATGACGCGTCATCGTGACTCAGGGTAAACATGAAAGCCGGTGTGGGGACAGGCGCTGACTACACGCTGCTCATTGCTAGTCACTGAGGACACAGGTTTAAAGGTCTGTAAATTTCGGTCAAAGGATCCCGACAACAGACGTGAAACAGGACAAGGCTGAAAGACTCAGCACCGCTACATCACTCGCTCAGGGGCGCCATCCCACCAAGTATTACTATAAAGGAGAACAAAGTTGGACGCTCCCAAATGCGATACTGAAGACCAGACCCTTTAATACCCCTTTAACTAAGCAGCAGAACTGGAGAAAGGCAATGTAACAATACTCACCGAACTGCAATCATGATTATAGAGGGGAAGCAGGGACTCCTTGTATTATATATCACTATAAGGCTCAGGTCCTCATCCTCTACACTGTAGTCCATTCATGAAATTCAGCCAAAAAAATGCTCCAAACAAGTCATGTGACAAAGGAAATCTACCATGACAATTCATCAACACTTACACATAGAACCAGGCCCCGTGACTGTGGTAATCTTCTGTTTGTTTTCCATGGTCTCCTCCTTTCTAAAATCAACTTTTGAAATTATGCTAAGGAGCCAGAAGGGCTCTGGAAACGTTTCCCCCTCTGTAATGCAGATTCACAGACTGTCAGGCCTTACTCTCTGAATGCTATAATATCATACAGGGGGAGGGGAGAGCTCCCGCAGAGCATAACGGCTCTGGTAACACCCCCAGAGCACTTCCGGATCACTAACATAATTATAAAAGTTGCTTTTAGAAGGAAGGAGGCCATGTATAACAAATATAAGAAGATTACCACAGTCACGTGGCCTGGATCAATGAGTAATGTCCCTGGTTTATTATGATGGTAATTTCCTTAAAGTATGGCGGCTGGTGATTCCCCCCTCAAAATGTGTTGTCCGCGGAAGGACTAAAGGATTGGGGCTGTTACCCTATGTACTCATGTGAAAACCTACTGCCTAAAGTGATGTGCACTGCTCATTAACCCAATATGTCCATTTGCGCTCCCAGCATATGACACGTTATAGCTCATCCACATTGCAGCGCCAAATCCACTGCCAGTATTGCACATCCTATAGGAGCCCAAAGAATTGAGACACCTTGGTACATTTTTCATTACATTGTAGGAATCAGGCGCATGCGCAGCAGCATACGCTACAAAACTCAGTGGAATTCTGACCAATGTACCACATGTGACACATCAGGGAGCGTCAGGTGTAACATAACACACGGTCAGGAGTACAACTTCCCAAGCGGTGTGTTTCATCTAGAAAAATACAGCCATAATATGGTTCATAATAGACTGGAGGCGCATGAGTCAAGGAGAACCTCAGAGCAGAGGACAGGACTCCTTACATCATGATATAAGGAGTCCCTGCTTCCCCTCTGTCATGATACAGGGACACCTTGTATGATGTTCGGAGTCCCACCCTCAGCGCTTTGGTCACTCCATGAATTCAGACCAGAGCCGAATCCACGATTCACGTACCTTCCACCTTAGTGTCCCCACAGCCTAATAGGCACTCAATCCACCTGTGTGAACAAGGCCTAAGAAAGGTGAAACCATACTCCTATGGACCAGATCTGGCCCCTATTCACACTGCACCACAGTGTATACACCACAAAGCCTATACGTATCTGCCCCTCATTCCCCTGTATACAATATATATATATGTTCCCTTTCAGCAGGGACCCCTATGGGTGACACATCTCTACTATATTACATGGGTGTAAGTGCTGGCTATGATCACATCAGTATACGCTGTATTATCACAATCACGGTTGTGAGAGGTGTAAATCGCCCCCTATGACCCATCATCTGTATATTTGGGGTACAGGACAGCAGTATATATGACAGGGGTGGACAGGAGAGGGTTAATGCTCATGGGGAGGCACAGCGGCCATTGCCTTAGTACATAGCAACAAGCCGGACCCATAGTGAGGCCTACAGATACAATCAGTCACCGACTGATCGATGCGACGGTGATCGCCGTTCGACCCCCGGCTACGCTAGCTCTGCCCCATCCCATGATTAGGCCCGGTCCACAGCCTGGGAGTTTCGGGGCCTGCTCCGGAGAACTCCATGGAGACAGCCATGACAGCGCGCCAGACGTCAGGCGGGTCACACACCGAGCACAGCCATGGGCAGCCATAGACTTACCGTGTCCGAACGGAGCCGGTCTGGGCCTCACAGCTCCGGACGATCCCCGGAGTCACACGGAGCGTGTCACGGGCTCAGGCCGAGACTCCGCCCGCTCTGCGCCCCGACTACCAGCAGAGGGCGCTCTGAGAGCCAGCCGCGGACCACACACACTGGGCTGACTATCTTCTGTTTCACCTCGCCGCCCGCCTCATTTTTAAACAAAACAGCGACGAGAATTAGACTCCGTTTCCCTTCCCCCGCCCACGGGTGACTTGCAACCAAAAGATCAAATAGAATCATTCAGTTCCTAATCCGACCTCCCGCGGCTGGGCGTCTTGTTTCGGTTGATACGACAAACACAAGATTGACTGTGTGTTGTAATCATGGCATCCCCTTTGACTCACATTGCGGGGCAGATCCATGAACTTGACTGAAAGACGGACAAGACAACCAATCACAGCACAGCTTTTATCTTTGGAAGACGGCTGTCAGAAGTGAAAGCTGTTTGGTTATTGGCTGCTATGGACAATAACACCTGATGCTGCAATGTTTTGGATTTATCGCTAATGGCTTCAAGGGGGTTAAAAAACATGGCTGCTTTCACACACAGTGCCACATGGGTAGTGTGTGGTAGTATTATTTAAATTGATCAATTTCTATTAAACCGCAATAGGCAGTCGTGATATTTAATGTCTTTAAAGCCGCGTTCACACTTTCTGGTTAAATTTGCGTTTTTGAAAACGCAATTCATGTGGTATGTGGAGGGCGCATTCACATGGGGCGTTTACTCGTGCGTTTTGAATCGCAATACAACAGCTGAGAAGAGATTTGCCCGATTATGTTGCTGTAATCAATGTGTTATTAATATCACATTAACCCACGTGTTTGTTAACATTGCGTTAATGCATGCGTTTTTTAAGCACACTGTTGACAGCCATGTAATTAGGAAGATCTTCGCTTCTCAGCTGTTGCATAGCGTTTGAAAATGTGTGCGTCAACATCACGTGTGAATGCGCCAGAGGGGCTTGTCCTGATTGCATATGTGTTTCAGCTGAAAGGCATGCGGTCATTAACAAGCACCACGTTTATTGCATTACTTATAAGTAAAACACGGGAAGCTTGTTCCCGATCACAAGTATTTTAGTAGAAAGTGTGATGCCACAAATGGTGTTTTGAACCCGTTTTTGCACCGTTTTTAAGCAGTCCGTTAAAAAATGCATCCGTTTTAATTAAGATAATTGGTAAAACCTGTCAAAAACGGGTTCAAAACGCCATGTGTGGCATCACCCTAGAGGTAATGGCACACGTCCCGTTCTTAAGCGCGCGTTTTCAGTCCGTTTAAAAAAAGGCATGCGTTTTTTGCCGTTTGGCAGCTTTGAACTGTAATTAAACGGACAGAAAACACATGCTTTAAAATGGTCCAAAAATGGGACATGTGGCATCACCCTAAAGCCACACAATGGGGGACATTTACTTAAAGTGTCGTTGTCTGCATTGGCTTTGTTACCGACCTGCTCTGGGAAAGAAGACACACATTTAATATTGTGGAGCTGTGCAGAGACATTTCTGGCGCCGAGACCATTTTCTGTCCCTGGGACCAAAATCTGTCCCGAGCACCAGAAATGTGTCCAACAGTCCCTGCTAGACCAGTTTTCTTTTGGTCTACTTTCCGCCAGTTTACAGCGCCCAAAAAGGGCTGCGACACATATTAATTGTGTCTGAGTTTCCATTCCGCCAAAGCCACGCCCCTTTTCGGAGAAAAGTCAGAGCAGACGGAAAAAGTCATTTTTTCTGGCGGCGCCAGCTAATAAATAGGTCTGAGAGCAGAACATGTGGTGAGAGCGCCACAAAACTGGCGGAAACGCCATAGTAAATGTCCCCCATTGCGTTTTGATTTGCTTTTTCATGCGTTTTGTTAACACATATGTTAACAATCACATGCATTTTATTAATACATGTGTTAACAAATGTAAACAGTAATGTTATTAAGCAAATAACCTCTCCTCAGTTGCTGTAAAGTGTTTCAAGGTGCAATTAAAATGCAACCAAAACGCAACATGTGGCCAAAGGCGGTGTCTGCGCTTAAGTCGCGTTTAATTTAACGCGAAACACCGGCGGCTCGTTCCCGATCGCAGGCGTTTCCATAGAAACGCCGATACGATCGGGCCGAGGCCCGCCCCGGTGGGCGCGACTTTGTCTGTGTTTGCAAGCGCAGACAAAGCGCCACGTGTGGCGCCGGCCTAAGACCATGGTAAATCCATATGCAGACTAGCTTGTCATGTGACCAAAGGTCGCAATGCTGCCCAGTACCTGGCGCCCAACCATCCCGAGTTATGTGGTCTGTCTTGAAGTCCTGGGCAGTGGCAGCTAAGGGGTATTCCCACAAAGACAAGATTCTTAAATATAGTCAGGGTAACAAAACCTCAATTTCATAGATAAAATTCCAACCTGTCTATCAGTCATGGTGTACACAGTTTTGGTTGCCCTTGGACCCGACCCAGGATCTTCTGACTTTAGGATCAGGTAGACATATTTGGGCAGGGCAGTGCATCAATTTTCTGTCGGACTTTGCACATTCTCTTTAGTGCTAACTGCTTGCACAGGTATTTAAGAAGTATCTGCGCCACATTTGTGTCGCATGCGACCCTTCTATTAACATGCAAAGAGCGACAAAATTGTGTTGCACGCCCCATGTTAGGCCACGGTCACACGTACCGCTAGGCGTCCGTTCATAACGCGCCGCTAGCGCACAGGGGGCGGTCCTCGTCCCAAAGGCACATGCGTTTCCAGAGAAACGCATGCAATCGGCTTATCAATCGCATGCGTTTCTCTGGAAAAGCATGTGCGTTCGGGCCGAGGACCGCCCCCTGTGTGCTAGCGTCGCGTTATGAACAGACGACTAGAGGTACGTGTGACCGCGGCCTTAAAGATGCACCAAAAAAAGTGGGGAGAAAGTCATGTGCAATATGCATCTCATTATCTCTGATCTGTCTCATCTCTCTTTTTATGTGTCAGATACTAGTGAATGTGCAGAAACTAAATAGGAGTGTAGATAAACCCTGTACCCTGATAATCTAAACACATTGTCAGCACACAGCATCTCATAGCACAGAGGAATCAGGAAGTGTCTGCTTAGAGAGTTCCCCCAACACTCTGGAATATTACACTGACCATCAGTGACAGGAGCTAAAACAGCAATTAAACTGAGTAAAATTGTAAAGTGTTGGGGTAAAAATGATGTTTATTGTGTCAAAATCACTAGGGGATTGAATTTTGAGAATTTTCTTTCATTGGGACTTTCAGGACCACTGACCGTTGAGAATGGTGGTGCTTTGCTGCTCTGTTCACTTTTATGGGACTGCTGGAGATAACTACCGAATATATACTCGAGTACAGGCAGTCCCCGGGTTACATACAAGATAGGGTCTGGAGGTTTGTTCTTAAGTTGAATTTGTATGTAAGTCGGAACTGTATATTTTATCATTGTAATCCCAGCCAGAACTTTTTTGGTCTCTGTGACTATTGGATTTTAATAATGTTGGGTTGTCATAAGAACCAGGATTTACACTAAATCTTCATTACAGACACCTCTGATAACTGTTACAGCTGATTATTGTAGCCTAGGACTAAAGTACAATAAATTACCAATATCCAGAGGTACGTTTGTAACTAGGGGTCGTATGTAAGTCGAGTGTTCTTAAGTAGGGGACCGCCTGTATAAGCCAACCCTAGTAAAAATCAATGTACTCAAATTTATCACAAATTACTGGGAAAACCTATTGACTCAAGTATAAGCCTAGGTTGGGAAATGCATTGGTCACAGCCTCCAGCCAGTATATAGCCAGCCAGCCCCCCATTATATAGCCGCTACCCCCCCCCCCCCCCCCCCCAGTATATAGCCTGCCAGCCCCTTGCCCAGAGTATGTTAACCCTCTTCTTGCTTCCAGCTGCATCTTCAGGTCCCTGCATGCGGCCAGCGCGCACACACTATGACGTCAACCACTTGCCGACAACATTGTGCCACTTCTTGTGTCATCAAGTGGCTGACTTCATAATGTGGGTGCTGACATCGCCCAAGGACCCGAAGACAGAACAGTGTTAATTTTTTTATAGACTCAAATATAAGCCGAATATATTCGCAAATACAATTCTCTTTAGCAATCCCATAGAAAGGAGATTGTAGTGCACATGTCACCAAGGTTTTTTTTAGTATTCCCCCTTTGTGTACTGCCACTATTCCTATACAGGGTAGTCCCTATAGACAACCAGTAATATGTTATAAATGTACAATGAGGTCCAGTATGATTTGCAAAAAAGAAACTAAATCCGATACATTTAATGCTACTTTATTTCAAAGAGAAAAATCTTCTACTTGTATCAGGAGTCTGTTTAACAATCAGATTCAGAAAGGATTAAAAATACAGAAATCAATAGGAAAACAGAAACAGTTCACAAATCCATGACGTCTGGTTTCCCGGCTCTGGGACACAGCTCAGTGTTCACATTAATAATACTGCATTATAGTCACACCACATGCAACACGGACACACAAGGACAGACGTTACATCTAGTGCCGCTAATGTGAAAAAACATTTGTAAAAATTGTGCAATGGAAGCATTGGATTAAAAACCGTAAGAAAACAAGCGGCAGATCGCACAATTATTCTGCAGACTGACAGGGATTTACAGTAGAATTAGTGACATTATCGTAGTGCGTTACCATCGGCAACTAGAACAGATCCCAAAATATCGGACATTCGCCTTCATTGGAAGAAAAGCTCCATCGTGTGTTATCAGACATTCATATACTAGTCTAGGCAATCTGTAAAATATCTTCATTACCTTGCTTTCTTTCTTTTTCTATAGTGCTGAGCGGGGAAGCGACACTTGCAGGATATCGGGCGCACGATCTTAGTGTATCGCGGCACAGTGCATTGGAGTTGGACAGTGCATTTTCTGTGAATTTAGGGTACCAGGTAAGTAAATGTGCCCCAATATGATGTTTTTCTTAAAGGGACTGTCCCAAGTTTTTAAGTTATCCCCTATTTACAGTATAAGGAATGACAAGTTCATCATTTGTAGGACACCTACTGATCATAAGTCGATACTGTTCCCATTTATGAAAAGAGCTGCGGGATGAGCATGCGCCCTACAGCAACATTCAAGTTTATGGGAATGAGGGAAATAGGGCTATATTAGCCCCTCCATAATTTGGCTTTACAGACTGTTACACTGTCTCACCCACCCCCCTACTTCGTCAGCATTTGTGCATTGAACATTTCTCGTGGGGGCGGGGAAAGTGAGACAATGTAAAAGTCTGTAAATTTAGTGTAGCCCCTCAGGCTCATTATCATAATTTCAAAGTTGGTTTTAGAAGGAAGGAGACCATGGATAACAAATATAAGAAAATTGCCACAGTCACAGTGCCTGGGTCTAAGAGAAAGTGTACCGATTTATCATTTTAGGGGAAAGTTGCTTACGTACAAATCAATGGGAATGGTTGGTAAATCTTATGTGCTATTTTTCATGTGTGTAGCACCATTTTGATATGGTTCCTTTTTTTGGGATTGATTCCGTTCTGATTAAACACTCACACCACCATTTCTACAAACAAAACCAGCCACAGCCCGGTTTAGTTTCACTCTTGCCCTATTGATTCCAGCCACTGACCTAACATTACGCCATGACAAACGAGGAACAATGTCTGACCACACAACCAACGTACGAGGATGCAACACCCATAATCTCAACAGATCATGCTTAATGTCCCTAATAAGTTCCCGTGCCGGCCTAACCCCTAAATCATTGCCCCCTATATGTAGTACCAAAATATCAGGGGCCTTATCTAAACCTGCAAATCTGCAAACTTCATATAGCACCCTACTCCAACGCATACCACGGAAACCCAACCACCGGACTGTCGCAATCTCCCTGGGAAAACCAAGCTGTCTGCCGTTCTGCCTTACATCTGCTCGAATTGCTCCCCAATGGACAAAGGAATGCCCGAAGATCCAGATCAATCTCGGCTGAATTCATTAACTCAGGACGGACGTATGACTTGTTTCTCCTTGATTCCCATCGACCCACGCGCTTAATGCCTGCCTCCCCTAGTCCATACACTGCTGCTTCAGTAGCCGCCCCAATTCGGAACGAGTGTGTACCAAAATCAAAAACCGGAAGCCCTAAAATATCCAAACACTTACGAAAAACAGCTACAAATTGGTACCGTGATAAGAACGACCCATCAGAATGTCGTAACAACGGACCCCCCTTATCTTCTGGTTGTCTATACTCTAACCAACACTTCCCAAGACACATATCAAAACTAGGTACTTCTCTTATGAGCACTTTTTTTCCACGACCATACTGATCCGTTTTTGACCTTCTTATCCATAATTCCATTACTCCTGCTCCCATTGTCACCAACGCGCAAACCCCCTGCCCTAGTTCTGGACGGCGAAATCAGTTCACCAACACGCAGTGCTCCGAAAAATGCCAAGGAAAATGCTAGTCTAAATAGAGCCACCTCATGTCGATCAACACAAACCCTCCCAGCTGTTGTTCCCAAACCAGCTAAAATAGCGAACGTGACTGGACGACGTCCGTCTATACTAACTTTTCCCTTCCTAAAACCCTTCAAGGCCTGCTGCACTTGAAATGCTTTTGTCACATCCTTCAAACCCCTTAACTTAAAACCAAATGCAATACCGGCTAAGGTTTTGTTAACTTGAGACACCGATCGACCCTTTTTAACTGCTTCTCCAACAAAACCCAACAATGCCCCAATTCTGTCTTCATTGCTCTGAAACACCACTTTATTTGACCATACTTCCCATTCCAGCCATGCGGCTTCGTAAATTTTTCTTGTCCCCTCAGCCAGGGATTCCTGAATCAAATGCTGAACTGCATTCATACCAACTCCCATAATTCCACGGGGCAGGAGATCCCTACTTCGTCCGCCCCCGGGACCAGCGCTCGAAATCTCTCCCACTGGAAACGAGAAAGAGAGTCGGCAATTACATTTTTTACACCAGGCACATGCACTGCAGACACCCATGCATTTAAGCATAAACATCGCAACACCAATCTTCTCAACAGTTTTACAACGGGTTCTGAAGATGCAGACATGTTGTTAATTGCCATAACTACACTCATGTTATCGCAATTAAACCTCAACCTCTTATCCCTAAAACAATCCCCCCATATTGTAACTGCAACCACTATGGGAAAAAGTTCAAGAACCGCTAAATTCCTAACTAAACCTAACTCTATCCATCTATCCGGCCATTTCTCAGCACACCATTGTCCTTGATAAAAAGCGCCGAATCCTGCTCCTCCTGCAGCATCTGTGAACAATTCACAATCAAAACTATCAACTACCTTTTCCATGAAAACCGATCTACCATTGTATGTTTCCAAAAATTCAGCCCAAACCTTTAAATCCTCCCTATGCTCACTACGCATGCGCACATAATGGTGGGGAGCACTTGCACCAGCCGTAGCACTGGCTAGGCGCCTTGAAAATATCCTTCCCATTGGCATTACCCGGCAAGCAAAGTTAAGCTTACCGAGTAATGACTGCAATTCCCTCAGTACTATCTTCCTTAATTTAACTCCTCGACCCACCACTGCACGAAGGTCTTCAATTTTCTCAGGTGGCAGTCGAAACTCCATGGCCATTGAATCAATTGTAATACCTAAAAAACTCAAACGTGGTAGGGCCCCACTGTTTTTTCCGGCGCCAATGGAACCCCAAACTTTCTCGCAACTCATTCCACTGTTTTCAGCAAAGTCAAACATGTCTGCGCGTTAGCCTCCCCCACACACAAAAAAATCATCTAAATAATGAATGATTGATGAGAGTCCTGCAACCTCCTTAATTACCCACTCTAAAAAAGAGCTAAATGCTTCAAAGTAAGAACAAGATATTGCACAGCCCATAGGCAAACATCGATCTACATAAAAACAACCATCCCAACAACATCCCAGCAAACGCATGCTATCCTTGTGCACTGGCAACAATCGGAAGGCGGATTCTTTGCCATGAGGGCACCTGGGCCCGCTTTTCTCACCCAATCCAATGCCGCATCAAATGAGGTATACACTACTGAACACAGACTCTCATCAATCCCATCATTAACCGATAATCCCTTGGGGTAAGAGAGATGATGGATGAGCCGAAAGATTCTACTGAGTCCAAAGATTCTACTGCTTAAAAAGAGGAATTGATGAAACTACACGAAAGAGAACTCAGAATTTGGTGGGATTCAGAAACGCTGACCACATATGTGGACAAACATATGATCCCACGCGGTCTACGGATCAAGAAAATCCCGACTACTATATAAGATTCAACAAGGTGCTGGAAGCATTCCTCAGAGATTTTGGTCCATAATGACATGATGGCATCACACAGTTGCCGCAGATTTGTCGGCTGCACATCAAAGGCACTCAAATCACCTTTCTTCCCCATACTGATGCTCGGTTTGAACTGCAGGAGATTGTCTTGACCATGTCTACATGCCTAAATGCCCTGAGTTGCCGCCATGTGAATGGCTGATTAGAAATTAAGTGTTAACGAGCAGTTGGACAGGTGTACCTAATAAAGTGGCCGGTGAGTGTACAGTCCCCCTATAATAACTATATACAGAACCCACTAACTATATACAGTCCCCCTATAATCACTACATACAGTCCTCCTATAACTATATACAGCCCCCTATAATAACTATATATACACCCTCAATAATAACTATATACAAACCCCCCTACAATAACTATATACAGACCCCCCCCCCCTCACCTTCCATTGTTCCCCCCATGCGCGCCGTCCTCATCCTCCCTCGTGGTGTCAGGGTAGGTATTGGATGCAAATAGAGACGCAATCACCGCCATCTTTGCTTACGCGTGATCGTCTATGGCAGAGCAGGGAACTCATTGTTCACTTGCTCTGCTATAGACGAAAGTCAGGCACATTGGCGCGATTCGGCCCCTGGAGCCCGGAGGCTAATACACTGTTGGTGGTGGGTGCCCCTCTAAGATCAAAGTGGTGAGGGGCCCCCGGGACGCTCTTGCGAGCAGGGACCTCACTCCTCTTGTTCCATATGAATGTTTGTAGTCTTAAATGTAATATTGTATTTGTATACGTCTCCTATGATTTGTAAAGCGCTGCGGAATTTCATGGTGCTATATGAATAAAGATTATTATTATTATTATAATACACAGATTTACACAATCAATCATTTTTAAACTCATACACCTGTCTGCACATTCCTACACTTATACACACATAAGTATATACACAACATACACACAGATATACAGCATATATACACACACACATCCAGTATATACAGCATACACACAGATATACAGCATATATTCACACGTATCCACTATATACAGCAT